>SNQJ01S0043110.1:13216-50434 GCA_010110895.2 Picea sitchensis | reverse complement strand
AATTGATAAACTTTGGAAAAGCATAGTTATAACCCAATTATGAGATAAATGTAATGATGTGGAGGTGGAATGAAGGTGACATGAAGGTAATATGGAAGTAATGTGAAGGTTTTAGTGAATTAATGGAGTGAGAATAGGGACTATTTTGAGTCCCAACAATGGTTTGGTCTCATCTTTCAAAGGAATTTTATGTTCAATGATGCTTGTATCATAAGTTTGTAGATATTCATATTTCCAAGCAAATACATCAGCAAAATCCTTTAATAACTTCACATACTCAACCCTTTTCTCCTTTGATAAACTCCTAGACAATTTGACATACATGGGATTTTCCTTTGTACCTAAGTTGCATTATGTCACATCAGCTTCTTCATTTGAACCTTTAACCTTCACAGCAACATCATTTATGTCAAATAATCTCTCCAAAGGGACCAATCCTTTTGGAATATGGTTACTGGATAGTTGGATAATCTTGTGGTCTACAATTTTATTGAGGAAAATATCAACATGGGGGATTTTATATCATCATGATCTTGATCAATGTGAAGAGAAGAAAACTCTTCCACTGTTTCCAGGAATCTCTTAATCTCAAGATCATCCTCAAATACCTTCCAATGTTTGACATTGTCAGGTATAAAGGGTCTATACCTTACTTCCACATCATACATACTTGAGCTTGGGGGGCAAGGGGATCTTAAAGTTACTTGCAGAAACAACCAAAGAATATGCCATGGCATTCTCTTCTCTTGAAACAAAAGAGATGTTAAAGGCTAAGAAAAATTTGTCAATAATATCCCAAACTTAATTTATGTAAGTCCTTAATCTGGGATGTTTTGCTTGATACAGATTTTTAACATGATGCACAATTAGTTCAGCATCTCCAAAAATTGTCAACTCCTTAATCTTCATATCTTTAGCAGCCCTCAAACCCAAGACAAGAGCCTCATACTCTACAACATTATTTGTGGTTTCAAACTCCAATTTATAAGATAAGGATATGATTTCTTGAGATGGGGAAATAAAAACCACTCCAGCACCAGCCCTTTCTTTAGAACAAGCCCCATCAAAAAACATCTCCCAAACTGGGGTATCTTGAGGAGGTGTCTCACAAGTTTTAACAGGCTATTTTCTTATTACAATGGGTGATTGAGGATCATCAGTGAGTTGTAGGATATTGGATCCAAGAACAGTGTCAACTGCATAAATTGGATGGTTTGTAGGATTAGCTTCATCACTGATGATATAAGCTAGTTGTGCTTCCCTGTAAATCCTTTTTGTTCTCTCCTCCAAATACAGGAATATTGGAAAATGAAAGGACCATCTGCAAAGTTCCCCCTAGTCTCTTAATCCAAGATCTTGACAATATCATCCCAAACTTAGGGGGACATCCACTACCACAATATCCATGACCACACTCTTCATGGGCAATTGAAACAAGGTAACAACTAGGTCTTTGATCACTCCAAGGTATTTCACTTTTCTGGAGTCAAATGAGTATAGGTCATCATAGGTTTTAGTAATTTCTAGACCTAGCTCATCCATGACAGTTTTAGGCATAAGGTTATGAGATGCACCTGAGTCCATCAATCAGTTGTGCAAAACTTTATCATGAATATTCAATGATTTGTAAAATGGAGGAGAAGAGTCACCCCTATCTTCTACCAAAGGTCCCAATATGACTACTGGTTTTTCATCTTGTAAATTCACTGAGTCTATGGAATTGGAGGGATATTCGGGTTGCAGCATCTTGGAAAGATACCTTTTAAACTCTTCATTTTTAATCAATTCTAAAAATGGCACTGGAATTTATATCTTTTGAATTTCATTCTCAAAACTAAAAGAAGAGGGAGATTTTAGAATCTCCTTAATTTCTGGAACAAAGGCCTTAATCATTGTTTGAGGTTTTTGTTCCTCTTTTTATTTGTTGCTAGAGGCCATGGCTTTAGCAAAGTTTTATGTTTTCTAGGGCTGATCAGATGTACTAGGCTTTCCATACTTATTTTTAGACCTCGGGTTGTATTTATTTTGGTTTTCATTAGTTTTTTCCCCTTTACTCAATTCATTCAACTGACTTTCCATAAGACACTCTTCATATGCAGACTGAGTTAGATGAGGGGATGGGGAGGTATCACCCACACAGTGAATTTCTGGATATGTTTCTTCATCCTCTCCTACTTCCTCATCAACCATGTTATTTTGAAGAGGGATCTGGACTTTTTGGTCATCCCTATTTCTCTGATCTCTTTGAAAGATCCGAGGGGCATTATTTTGTCTCCTGAAATTTCCTCTATTACCAGTATCTTGTGTGTTTCTATAATTATGTTTTCCCTCTTGCTTCATTTTTTCTATTTCAAGAGAAAGCGATTTAACCGGTTTTCTTAGTTCATCTACTTGAGGGTTAACACCATAAGAATCAGAGGATGAGGCTTCAGCTCTATTTTTTCTCCTATCTCTATCAGATTTTCCCCTGAGCTTATTAGCTGCCAATATGTTTCATTCTACTTCCAAGGTTGCATCTTGCATATGAGCTAATGAGGTAGATCTCCTTTCTCTCAACATGAGGTAGAATTCAGGGTCAAATGCATTGGTATAGGTTATCTTGGCAGAATTTTCAGTAGGATTAGTTTATGTGGGAGTTTTATTATACATTTTGTTAAATCTCTTTGAAAAATCTGAAACAGATTCCCCTTCTTTTCTTTTGAGTGACCCAAACTCTGTAATATAATATAAAAATTATTTCTTATCACCCCAATGCCTCAAAAAAGCATCATCCAGAGCTTCAATTCTAGCAATTGATCTAGGATTTAAACCCCTAAACCATTTTCTATCCTCACCATCTAGGCTTTGTACAAAAACTCCCATCCAAACATCCTCATTTTCAATATCAAGATTGTCAGCATAGCTATAAAAAGATGCAACGTGCTCCTAAGTACTTATGTCCTCTTCTCCTGTAAACTTAGGCATGTACTTAATATAGACTCCAACTGGGAGAGCATTCATAGGATGAGGTAGCACAAGAGGAGCATATCTGGCAACCATTATGGCATCCATCTTATTTATGGGAAGGTTGCACCTGTCATAGAGTTATGAAGAGGAGGATTATAAATTCTAGGAGAATAAGGAGGAGATTGGGTCTTGACTGGTATATCTGCAATCTAAATGATATGTAACTTGGGAGAGAGAGGAGTATAAGATGGAGAAGTTTCAATTTTAACAAGGAGAGGTTGATTCTTGGAAGAGGATGGTGGAAATTCCAAGGGAACTAAGGCTACTTCTTCTTTGGTCACAACAAGTTTAAGAGAGAGAAAAGAAGGAGAACCTAGGGTAGGAAAATCCTCTAAGCTCTCAAGTCTAAACCAACTTACAACATCAGGTGAGGCAAGAACCTCAAAACTTTCTTCTTTCAACTGGGGAGAAAAAGAGGAATATTCTATGAGGAAATCTTCAAGATTTAAAAGAGGAGCACTAGATGCAGCTACTGGTGTTTTAAAAGTAGAATCGGGAAAATTTCCAATAGTACCTGAAATAGCAGTTGAAAATCCTTCTTCAGAAGATTTTCCCTTCTTGATGATTTTCTCTGGTTCAGCTTCAGGTTTAGCCAAAGGTAAATGTGGAGTAGAGCTCGTGTGTCTTCCTTTAGGAGCCACACTTGAAGCAGTGGAGTCGCCAGGTGCAAACTGCAGTCTTCAATGTATTGATTACTATGCACCCTCATAATCAGTATTTCTTTGTTGTTCAATCCTATCGAAATGTTTTCAATCCATTCCCCAGAAACAATGCCAAGAATGTTAGCACTGAAAGTTACACTTTGACTGCTAAAGTGCAAGCTCAGTACCCATCAATAGGTTTATGAGGTAAGTCTTAAAATGTGGTGTCAAATGGATAAACATAGGAAATTCTAGATAAAATGCATCAACAAAAGAGGTCTTGTCTAACGTAGATCGGGGTTTAAGGATCAATGCGAATAGAAGGAAGACTTTAATTGAGAAAAGTGAAATAGGTCTACCACTAGCATCATGCTTTATCAATAAACAAAGGAAAGAAAATATTTAGATACAAGAGCTTCTTAAATCCAAGCTAAAACTCTGAGAAAAGTTACAACAACATCACAATCAAACCTCCATTACAATATAGCTACAAAACATCATTGGAATCATTGAATGACAATAAGAATTCAAATTCAAAGAGAAACAAGACGGCAAGAAAGAAAACCGATTTTCATTAGACAAAAATTCATCAAGGCTGATACATCAAACTAGGGCAGGCTCTGTTACATTAATACCACCAGAAAAGTCTTTTGCATCAACCATCTAAACCCACCAAATGTCTTCTAATGCTTCTTTTATATCCTAGATATAGAATCATAGCATACAATGTGAGTTTCATCTTTTAGCATAGGATTCTTCCATCCAAAACTGAAGTAATTACACCTGTACAAACTGGAAATAACAAACTGCTACAAAAAAGGCTAATGTTGGCAACTATCCTAACACCTTAATATTGCATGATGAGGTGTCCTTTGAGCACATTCCTCTTCTTGCCAGGTATCTTCCAGCTTTAAATTGACCTCCAAATAGTTGTAGCATGCTCCCCTAGCCATATGGCGATCGTTGATCCTCTTGAAACTATCAAAATAGGAGTTTGCAACATATCTTGTAGCTCTAACTGTATCAGCCAGTTCACAGCGAAGTTCACAACGCTTGACTATAGAAACCAATTCGCAGTGCCAGGTGCTACAAACTGTCTTGTAGCTGCCCAAGTAGTCTAGTTTAAGCTCCAAAATAGACAAGAACTTCCTCCAGAGTTAGGGATGCCTGTAGAAACTTCATAATGTGGTGTATGAGTGAAAAACTCAGTTATAAGCAACATACTTCCTCAAAAATATTCAAAAAGAAAGGAGTAATCATTTCCAAAACTGAGATTTCTTAAGGTATTTCATCCATCACTTTCTGAGCCTGGAACTCCTCCTTGTGGCAGCTTGGGCCAATACATTCAAGTTTCTTTGGGCCAGTTCTTCCTTAAAAGGTTGCAGCTCCAGTTTAAGTCTTTTGATCTAAGATTGTAAGCCTTTGTTTTGACTGTATAAATTCTTAAGATGCCTATGGAGAGGAAGAAACCTTTTTGTTGTAAACCTAGATTTATCAATAGTTTCCATATACATATCCATAAGATCCTTCAACTTTTTTCTTTCAGCCAACCCTTCTCCTTTCAAGTTAGCAATTTCCTTTCTAGCTTCTTTAAGTTGTTTGTTCAGTATTTTGAAGGTAGGGTTTTCTAGGGGAGTGGTTATGTCTATGACCTCAATATGATTTTTAACAAATTCAACTTTACCTTTACCCTTTCTCTTAATGGGATCTTACACTATGTCCTATTTTTCAACACTTTCCTTCTTTGTTAATGACCTGGTGAAAGGCCTCTTCACTGTAGATTTAACTACAACAGCTAGTGAGGGGAAGAGTAACCTTCTTCCTTTTGTGCATCTGGCTCTAGTTGATGGAGTTTCTTTTGAATTTGGAGTTGTCTTGGGTGAAAACTCCCTTTGTGGAGGGTAATGAGATCCCTCTTCTCCTTCTTGTTCCTTAGTTGCATCATCATTTTTAACAATGTCTTTACTCTTCCTCTTCTTACTTGTCTCAGTGTGTACAGTGTTGTCAGCGTGAAGAGGACTATGCACCTTAGATTGTGGAGTAGGAGCAACATTCAATTGAAAATGTGCAGAGGCAATGAACTTCTCCCAATCAATGTTTTTCTTCTTTAACTCCTCCATCACAAGCATATTAATCAGCCCTGAGTGAAAAACACTTGTGTTAACTGCCTTGGACTTAGCCTAAACTTTGTCAACCATTTTTCCAATGCTTCTAAACAAATAGAAAGGGAGATTCATGAGATCTTCGCCTGTGAAGTGCAACAAAAGTCTAATGTGGTACTGATCAATCATATTGAACCTGCCCTCACAGGTGAAATACCTTTGGATTACCCTTAACATCTTATCAAATCCTTCAATCATGTCGCTCTTGGGCACTCCCTTTGATAAATTATCTTTGTGACATTCTGGTTTAAGGAATTCTTTGGAGAAGGTTGCATTTAGATTCATGACCTTAAACCACCTTTCACCAGTATTTGGTATTTCAGTAGTTGTTGCTATGGTTTCTTCAGATCCTTCAAGTTCAAGTGTCCCAATTTTGGTTTTGGTTCCATCAAAATTCAAAGCAAACTCTCTGGCCACCTCAGGGTGCCCCCTCTGCATTTTCTGACATAAATTAAAACATCCCACTCTTTTGAAGACCTCCCTGATCATAGGTTCAACAACAAACAATTGCATGTCATAGGGTTCAGTCCTCACAATGCACCCTCCCTTGTGATCATTCTTTTGTTATGGAGTATCCATTGATGTCATAGGAAGAAAACTTAACCAACAATTTGAGTGAGTTATAAAAATTAAAAATAGGACTTAGGGTTTGGATGGATAATCTCTTTCAAAAGTTGGTCCTCTCTAAGGTTTTAATGTTCTTTAGACTATTTGACCTCCAGGATTAAGAAAGGAAAACTAATAGTCAAGGAGATGAATGAATACTACACATGAAAGAATGAAGATACAAGGAGACAGCTTGTTGTAAAAATATTTGTCCAAAACCTCACTATTATCTTGCAAAATTCATCATAACTTTATCAACAAAATTCTTTTCAATTTCAAAAATATAGACCTGAATATAAAATAGAGATCTTGATAAAGACTAGCTGGTAAATGGTCTGAGATAGTTGATTAAAAGTGTCAAGTCACTGCATAGAGATTGTAGTGCCTGAACAGGGGGATCGTAATAGAGTTTGTAGCATAAGCAACAAAGGCCAAATATGGGATAGGCAAGGTGGACTGATAGCAAGGTTTGTTTAAGCTTTGGTAAAAAGAGGCTAAGAGCTCTGAAATTGGTTGAGAATCATGATAACAAGGGTAAGTGGGATAGTTGGCAGTGGGGATCACTAGTTCGCATCGCCTAGGAGGAGAAAAGATAAACATAGCCTTCGATGTTCTTCAACAGAGCTAAAAATGCTCATAAAGTACTTGGAGGTTGAGACTTGAAAACCGATTTGCTTGAGCTTGAATGAATCCATCTGCAAATGGTCTAACCTCAAACTCCCTTTCGCCAGCTAGTTCACAACAATTTCCATAACGCCTGTCTGAAAACACCAGTTTCTACAGCGTCGAACTAGGAGTAATTTGAAATCTTGGAAAACAGTTAGAAAAAATTTAATGATGAAATCTCGGGTTATTTCTTTAAAAACATAAGTGTTGAAAACAAGGAGATCGGCTGACAAGGCATTATGAGTGCAATTATGGTGATGAAAGCAAAGTGTACTTGAGATGCACTGCGAACTGTCTGATGAGATGGTAGCATACAAAAAGAACCTGATTTGACCTTCTAACGAGTAAAGGGACAAAGTGGAGGGGTTTTAGTACATCGTGGAAGTGGTGACATGTCAGGGTGGTGGTAGAGGCATAAGAATAATGGCTTGTATAATATTATCATAAAGATAAATATATAACCCAAGGGTAATGGGCCAACATCAACACTAATTTTATTTGTGCTAAAACCTAAAATGACTATAAGGAAGAAGACAAAAGTAAAAATTAAACAACACTAATGATAAAAATAAAAAACGTAAAGGCTAAATTGACCCAATCAATTCCATGTGATAACAAAACCTACTACCAGAATCGATGTAGAGAACCCAGAAATACGTTTCCACTCTAAAGGTGAAGAAGCTAACGGATCTCTTGTATTGAGAAACCCTATATCTTTATGGCTTTGTTTCCCCAACTCCCATAATTCCTCTGCCAAAGGTGCTTTTTCCCACAAAGAGAAAGGGTAAGCTTGCAATGGTTCCCCAGCTAAAAAAAATCCCCCTAAATTCTATCCCAAACCCTCTTCAATACCAACATCATAAAGGGAGAAAGCCAAGGTGATCCCAATGAAAAGAGGAAACCTCGACGACAAACTCGATGAGGAAACAACTCCTACTAACAAACCTGAACCAATGCCAACCCGTAACATAGACGTGTCAGAGCAAGGGATTGTTCTGATGCCAGCTAACAACCTCCAAATATCAACTCCCTCCATCGGATCCAAGTTGTATTCAATAAGCTCATCCTCCTCCTCCCAACTTTCAATGGATTGCTACATACTCACTCATTAACCACCTGCGAACAAAAATAAAACCCCCACCAACTATTGTGACTCGACCCTTACCTAACTTAGGGTTTTCGCAACACTTCCCCATCCTCCCCAAACTTTACATTAGGGTTTGTTATTCCTTCATTGTTTAACATAGAGTTGACAAGTGGCATCTAAAAAATTTATTAATAACTAAAAAAATATTTCCGTGTCCACCTTAAGTAAAATATTTCAATATCAACTTTATATGTATGTATGTGTGTATTTACAAAGCAAATGAAAGTAAAAAAATAAATTATGGTTAAAACATTTCAATGGTGTGATATTGAGTATGAGGAAAATGTGCAATTCCATATTAACTCTGGATTTATCATGCATGGAGAGGGATCAAGTCCCTCGAGGTGAAAACAAATTTTAAATTGAAAAAAATTGAGGATAGGTTTGCACCTTGAGGGATTTGATCCCTCTATGTGCATGATAAATTCTATGTTAAGATGCATCTATGATGGTTTTACTACAATATTAGCTTACTTCTTTGTGTGGGTGGACAATGCTCATGCACTAAAATGGGGTAAAAAAACTTGACCTTAGTTTTTAATGTAAAATGAAGTAACAAAAGAAAGTGCTAATATCTTACCCCCGGATGGGTGTCAGCCTGATTAATTGTCAACGTGAATCAAGAATCGTCGCTCTGCCACCTGGGGGTGTGTCACTCCACGAGGAAATGGTGAGGAGGTTCAGGATCATGTCAAAAGTTGGCATATTAATGACTCGGGTCGCCAGGATCGTGGGCGACATCACATGCATATGGGTGTTGGTACATCAAATGATGTGGGTATTCACTCTGTCTGAATTGCAATTACTACAACATTTACTCTATATCAATTGCTTTGGTTTATGGGGTGAATGTTCTTGATGATGGGATATGCTTTCATACGATTTTGGTTTCCATTGACAACTCTCTCTTCTTGTGCTTGGTGGTTTGAGATTGGAAGGTCGCCAGGTGTTCCCAACAGTCCTACTAGATTTCTCTCAGGTGGTATGTCAGGCATCAAGAAGAGAGGTGGTAAAAATCACGGTAGAATAGAGAGCAATGAATTTGGCGCTAGGGAAGGGAGAATTATATTCAAGAGCAGGATCCCCAACTTCTCTCCTCGCAACTCTGGTAAATGCAGTGATATCTCTATGCATGAAGCTGCAGAAATATGGGGTTGTCAAGTTGAGTGGATTGATGAGTATTTCTTTGCAACAAACAAAGATGGTCAACCTACACCTGCTCACATGAGATCTTCCTCATTTTATAGACTCCCTCTAGCAGATTCTTCGAATGCTTACAGATTTCTCCCTCACTCTCACTCGGCTCTTGTTTTCTCAGATGAGCCCCCGGCCTCTCATCATGCTCCAAGTCATCCACATTCATACGAAGAGCTCATGCAACTAGTATTTGAAGTGTGAAGAGATGTGGTGAACCTCAAGTCTAGTATGGAGCTTTTGCATCGATGCCTCTCATGGCTCGTGGCCTTGCATGCCAGTTCTAATCTTCAACTTCCAGTCCCTGACATGCTTGCATAGGACATTGTTTTGCTTCGTGTCCCTATTCCCCTGACGATGGGTCTCTGATCTTCCTCCCAGAATGATCAAGCCTCTCCTCTGAGCTATTGGCATATTAAGTCCATGGTATTGTTTTGTTTTCAGTCTAGGAGTTTTAGATATTAGTATGGTAGACTATTTATAGGACAATATGCACTATATAGAGGAAAATGATGGTTCCAAGTTTATCTAGTTTTTTTACCCTTCGGGGCAGTCTAAATATTTACTATGTTGGGATGGTTTCCTTCAATGCATAGATGATTTTAGGGGATAAATTTTTCCAATGGGATAATTTTCCATGGTTTTTCCCAAAAAAAGATTCATCAATTTCAATTTTTTCTAAAAACGATTCGCCAAAATTCTATAGAATAAAATTATTTTATCTTAAAAATTGCCAAATGTTTTAGAAACTATATAAAATCAATAGAAATTTGAATATTTTTACAAAACTATCGCCAAACATTTTGCATATTGCATATTAAGGACTACTAAGATTAGCCCATCTTTCTACATTTTAATATATATTTCCATCCTCAAAATTATCCCTGCTTCCATGGCAGCGCAATCGTTAGTGGAGTTTAAGACTTTATGTGAATTTTCATAGCAAGCAATAAAATCTTTCTAACTTTAAAAAAAAAAGCGTTAATCTTTTATTTCTTTTAATTAATTAACATAACATGAAAATATGTTAAACCTGATTTTTTTAAATGGTAAGAAATTTGTACGTTAAATTTTGTATCCCTCTTGTTACTTAGTAACTTCAGCGTTAAGAGTATCTGTTAGTATCCATTTGGGGGAGACATGATGATTTTCATAACTTATATGTATTCTTTGTATGGTAGATAATGATTTCATTACTCAATCATTTGGAGTGCCTCTTTATCCATAAAATATTGCCTATATCTTTCTTGGGTTTGTGCAAGATCCATCTTACCTCCTGATCTATTAAGTATCGAGAAAGGATTAAAAAGAAAGAGGTATATAAATCTTTGGGTACTTAAAAAAACTTGAGTTAATATGGATCTACACCTGTGTATGTTTCTTTTTCTGAGGAAAACCTTATGGGAAAACCCCTGTAGACTTTTCCACATTGTATGGATGTTAGCACATGTTTTTGAGAATGGGTTAAAGGATTTTTAACCAAATTCTCTTGTTGTGCTTACTTATGGTCTATTTATTAACATGTGTGTGTGTGTGTGTGATGATCCACATTCTTTTCTTAAAATTATTTTTTACATTGAGGATATTATTTTTAATATTTTGTTTTACAAGCACGATGTTACACATCTCATTGATACTAGGCTGTTATTTTTAATTTTTTTAATATTAGGTCGATTTATGCCACATGGCACCTTACTGTTAGGCACAAATATTACACATCTCCCTTATAATGACTATAAAAAGCATCTCACTTTTCTTGGTGTAATACACTATTATTTGTGATGTAATTTTGGGATGCAAATTAGAGAGCAAGTTAACAACATTGAACCCTTAAACTTTTTGAACAATGAAAGATTTGTATTTGAGTTGTTTTATCCTTCTTAATACTTAATAAATCTAGGATCAAGATGAATCTATACTAATTTAATTACTATATAATAATTTACATAATTTATATATGTTATTGATATCAATATAATTTTTATCTTTTTTACACTGATATATTAATAAAATATAATTTATAATCAAATTTTAGGATGTAAATCGAAAAACAATCCTGGTTGTGAGTGATTTTCTAAATACACATTTTATATTAAAACAATTTAACTAATAAGAAAGCAAACAACTTTCATAATAAAACAAGTCTATCAATAAACATGGCCAAAAGGCATAACATGCACACTTCATAGTGCAACCTTACTTGTGCAGGAAGAGAAGGGGTTTTGGAGGGTTTGCAGAGCTCGAGAAGGCGTTAATGGTGGAATTAATGGCGAAACTGATAGATTGCTTACACTTGGCGGTTGGTGTATTGCACCTATTGGACCCTATCTGGCGGTTTCTATCCGTTTTTCACTAGTTTAGGTATGTTCTAGATTTAGGACTATTGGATTACTAGGGACTTGGCAGATTCGTCCTCTCTACTGATAGAAGCATAACCATTACTCCCTTCCTTAAATTATCTGTATTTTTGTACTTAAATTTTATTAACAACCTAAGTGGAGGTCATATCTAAGCCTGTTGTCTCTCTGGTGGAGCAAGCCAGCAGTTATTGTAGTGGGCTTACAGCTCAGAAGCAGTTAATGGTAGTGCTTACATTTCTTTATTTTATTTTACAGAGGTCTTTTCAAATTTTGGTGTAAATTAGGTTGTTTCGAGGTGGCAGTCACTGGCGAGGGCTTCCAGCACCTTCCTGATGGAGGCTAAGGTCGGCGCACTCATGAGTGTGGCTGACGAGGCCCTCTGGAAGAGTGTCGGCCTCTTCGCCTCAACGGACGCGCAAACATTTGAAGTTGTCTTACCACCTTCATCCCCTAACTTGGCAGGCCACTTGTTATCCTCTTCTCTTGATACCTCAAAGCCTCTTGCATCCGCTCCCTTGTCGCCTTTCACTCTGCTTCTAGGACTTGTCTCCTTATTCGAGCATTCTGGTTTGCACTGGAGTGTGGGTTTTCGTGATAATCGTCCTTCTGTGCATAAATGGAAACCTAAGAGTTCTTGGTGTAAACGAGCGTGGAAACCTAACAAGACTAAACATCGTTTAATCATGGGATCAGATGTAGGTCTGGAGGAGAGTGTTCGCCTATCTCTATATGGACTTGTGGGTAGGATTTCCTATCGCACTTTGTGTAAGTGTTCTCTCCCGGATTGGATTTCAGGTGCCTGGTTTCCTTTGCTAGGATATGTTCCAGAGTTTATCTCTCCCTCACATGGCTAGTTTGGTCTTCTTTTTAACTCACTGGAGGATTCACAACGTATTTTAGATTCTCTCGGGACTATCAGTGGTTGTAGCCTTATGCTTAAGAGATGGTGGGTAAGCTTTCATCCATCCACGGATTACTTTAGACTTCATCACCTAAGGGTTTTGCTTCTCGGCCTACCACTTCAATATTGAACTAAAAACGCTTTTGCTGCCATTGGCAACGAGCTCAGGCGTTTTATCTGTGTGGATGATAGTCTTTTAAAGGGTTCTAATAGAAAGATGGTCAGGATACTGGTAGAGATGGATGTACATTCGGGGCTACCAGAGACACTAGATATTATCAGGCAAGGCCGCACAGTGACTCAATGTCTAGATTACCTCAGCATCCCATTTCGTTGTACTAGTTGTTGTTAGACTGGAAACCTTAGGCGTGACTGTACCGGAGAACTGAAAGAAGATGAATCAGAAGCTTCTTACCTTCGCAAGCTCTCATGGGAGGACTCACCAAGCGTTGATTCATTTGTCGCGGCAACTGATAATTATAGGGACATAGGAGACTGGTTGTCTTTTTCTTTGGACACTCTCACTAGTAAGCTCAAGCAGCATTGTCCTTCTTTTTATTATACCCTTACTTATTGGGAAAGAAATTTTTTGGACTCATCTGTTATCCTGGGGATGGAGCCCTTATGATTGACTGTGTCTGAAGCTTTGAAGATTTTGTCTAATCCTCCTTCACCCTTTGCGAAGCGAGAGTCCCCTCGGAATTTTCCTTCCCCACAGTTGTCGTCATCTTCCAGAGACAAAAGGGCTCCCACTTTGGCTCTCGGTGGGGTTACCTTATCTTCTAGTCCTTTTCACTCAACTAGTCCTGACCATCTTATTGTTGCAGTTATTCCCACCGCTGACTCTAAGCTTGTTGGGGTTGCTCCTACGGCTTCTAGGAATTTGGCATCTGGCCACACTACCCTCAAGAACATACTTACTACACTGGCTCCTACCTCAGCTGAGACGTTGTTACCAGTTCTTATTCCTACATTTCAGGGTAGGTCTCTTATCATTCAAGAGAGCTCGGACGTACCTACTTCTTCGCCCTATGTTAACACTGGAGACACAACTGGGAAATACTACTCTTGGTCTCATGGTTTGGGACTAGAAACTTCAGCTATTAAAACCGACAGTGCTCGGAGAAAGGCTACTACTTATGTTACTCTTTTGAATACTTACTCAACAAACTCATGTGACCTTGGGGCGCTTAGAGGCATTAAATCCCTAGCTAGTTCCTGCTCATGATACTTCTCTCCCTTAATATCAAAGGGGTGGGTGGTGCCCTAAAAAAGGCCTCCCTCAGGAGACTTATTGACAGATCTCTTCCTGGCATCATATTTTTACAAGAAACTCTGGTCAATGAGCAGTGTGCTCAGGCTTTCATCAGTAGCATAAGACCGCAGTGGTTTGTTAGTGTTGTAAGCTCAGTGGGCAGATCGGGTGGGTTACTTGTTGCTTGGGATCCCGTTAAGTTTGAGCTAGAGCATTTCTTGTGGTCTCGCGGTATTTTGATGACAGATACCAATTGTGCTAACAAAAGACAAGTTAATATTCTCAATGTTTATGGTCATTGTACTGACAGGATTGCATTTTGGACAAAATTCTATGCACTTGGCCTTCTCGCTAAACCTAATCTTATAGTCGCGAGTGACTTTAATTTTACTTTATCAGCTGATGAGGTGTGGGGGGACTCTGCTTTACAATATCCAGCAGCCTTACAGTTAAAAGAAATCTTCCTAAACAACAAACTTGTGGATTTATTGTCGGTTGTCGCGGTTCCTACTTGGAGGAATAGTATAACTAGTTTGGAGTGTATCTCTAAGAGACTGGACTATGTTTTTATTTCTGAAAATCTTCTTCAACTTTCGGAAAGATACAGATCCTGGGTTGAATATCCTTTCCTCTCGGACCATGCTCTTATCTTCATGCAGCTATATTCATCCTCTCATCGATCGACTTATCCTTTTAAATTCAACCCGATGTGGTTACAGGACCTGTATTTTTCTCGGCTAGTCGCTAAGGTTTGGACTGACTAGTCTTTTATACAAGAAGTTGACTTACAAAGACATCTTGTGTGGAAGCTGAAACACTTAAAAATGAAAGTTAAAAGTTGGGCACATCAACAGAAAATCAAGAATACTCTTAGACTCTCACAGCTGGAGGATAATGTACAGTCATTGATCCTAGAACTATCTGTGGGAACTAGATCGGCCGAACTTGAACAACAATTAAAGACTCTATAGGAGGAGAGGAACAGGCTCTTGCTGGCTAAGGAATCACTTCAGCGCCAGAAGATCAGAGCTATTTGGATCAACTGGGGAGATCGAAACACTAAGTTTTTTCATCACATTTCCAGGTACAGGAGGAATCACAAGCATATTTGGGAATTAAAGATGGATACAGCAGACATTATTATAGGAAAGGACAAGCTGATTCCAGTGGCTTACCATTATTTCGAAAATTCCTATAGTGATCCGGGACTTACAAATATTAATGACCAAGCAACCATCATTGGACTCTTCCCTAAACTTGTTAGTGAGAGGGAGGTCGGACAACTTACTGGAGCCTGTACAAAAGAGGAGATCTGGAAAGTTCTAAATACATTCAAAAGGGATAAAATCTCTAGACCCGATGGTTGGACTGTTGAGTTTTACCTTCACTTCTTTGAACTTGTTGGCGATGATCTATGGGAATTGGTTGAGGATACCAGGATCAAAGGCGTGGTCAATCGGGCCTTAAACTCTACCTTCTTGACTCTTATTCCTAAGACCAACCTTCTAATTTCCCTAAGAAACTACAGGCCTATTGCTCTGTGCAACCTTTGCTATAAAATCATTAACAAAATTCTTGCTAATAGGATAAAACCTTACTTGTCTCGAATTATCTCTAGAGAACAACTGGGTTTCCTTAAAGGACGATAGATTTTGGATGCCATTGGAACTGCACAAGAATTTCTACACGGCATCAAACAAAAAAAGCTCTAGGTAATGATTTTAAAGTTAGATCTCATAAAATCTTTTGATTGTATTAATTGGGACTTCCTGCGATTAATACTTCTACAATCTGGTTTTGGTCATCATTTCACAAGGTGGATTATGGGTTGTGTTACTACTGCCACCATAGTCATTATGGTGAATGGGAAGGCAACCCCATTCTTCCATAATGAGAGAGGTCTAAGGCAGGGTTGCCCACTCTCACCCCTATTGTTCATCTTGGCTATGGAAGGACTAAGAATTCTACTAAAAAATAGTCAACGAGCAGGGAGACTTACATGCATTAAGGTTTCAAGGTTGGTCAAGATTCTACATATTTTTTTTCGTGGATGATGTTCTTATTGCGACGAGAGCTAATTCACAAGAATGGATGGAGATAGACTCCATACTTAAATTCTTTTGTCGAGCTTCGGGGCTCCAGATCAATGTGACAAAGTCCACTTTACACTACTCAGGGCTTATAGAGGTGGACTTAGACACGTACAAGAACATCTTCTCGTACAAATTTCTAGAGATCTCGATTGGTCTGAGATATCTTGGTTATTTTCTCAAACCAGACTGTTATAAAGTGGTTGATTGGCGTTGTTTACTCACTAAATTTGAGAAAAGGATAACGCATTGGTGCAATAGGTGGCTAGCGCTTGGAGGGAGATTTGTTCTTATTAAATTAGTTTTGGAGATCTAGGTAGTCTACTGGATGGCGCTAGCTGTTATCCCTGTTGTTGTATTAAAAAGGATTCGACAACTGATTTTTACCTTTCTCTGGACGAGTGGTAGTGAAAATAAGCATCATCATATTTTTCGTTGGGATTCTATTGCTAAACCTAAATTGGTGGGTGGTTGGGGGCTGAGAAATACTTTCCTTTTTAATAAAGCTTTGGCGTCCAATTCACTCTGGTGTGTGCTGTCACAAGATGGGATTTTGCATCGGGTTATTATTGGTAAATATATTTCACATATTTCAGTCCCGAGTTTGCTTAGACATACTATTAATAGTCCGACAACTGCTTCTCCGATGTGGAGATCACTACTGAAATTTATACATATCATCCAACATTGGTTATGTTGGAAACCCGAATCGGGCCACGCAATTCATATTGGTCGAGATGTTATTCTGGGATTGGGGACTTCTACATTTTTATCATCGGATCTCTTGAACAAATTACATGAACATCATATATATTATCTCTTCCAAGCAAAGGGTCTCACAGACCAGGGGTCTCTCAATTCCCGGTGGAAAAATTGCACAAACTTGGATCTTTCGGGGGACTTGGCTATTGAATGGTAGCGATATTGTAAGGCACTACTTGGAGCGGGGATACAACTCAGGGAACAGGAGGATACACTGCTTTGGAATGGAGGTGATTGTTCTAGTAACATATCCGCCAAGAATATCTATAATGCAATCGCTTCTAACATATGGATCCAGAAGTGTACAGGTTGGAGGAAGCAATTTTGGCATTGGAATATTCCTTTGAAAATCAAACTTTTTATTTGGCTAGCTGCAACCAATAAGATATTGACCTGGGACAATCTTTTACGTCGGGGCTAGGAGGGACCTAATATTTTCCTTCTTTGTCATTTGAATTTTGAATCTATTACACATATTTTTATAGAATGTACATTTACACAACAAGTATGGCGTAGACTCTCTATTGCCCTTAAGCTCCGGTCTATCTGGTCGGACTCCTCACTGAAGATTAGTTTGGAGGACTGGGCAAAGGAGGAGTCTCTCTATCCTCATCTACATGTCTTAGTCAGCTGGCACATTTGGTTGGTGCGCAACGGGGCTATCTTTGAACAGATTCCACCATCTATCAATATTATCTGCTACAGGACTCTGGTTGGTCTAGAGTTATCAACGACAATGAAGGATCCTTCTCCACGCATTTTACAGCCTACCTATCAACAGGGTAGGAACACTACCTAGTTTGATGAAGCCTCTCAAAACTTTGGTCTACAATGTGGAGCAAGAGGTATGATCAAGCTCATAGATCTCTCCAAATTTACGTGGACCTACAACTGTGGTGATGGTACTAACACCAAAGCAAAACTTCTCGGTGCCTGGGCTACTCTTACTCTGGCTACCTGACTTAATATTATGGATCTTCAAGTACTGGGTGATTCCAAAATTATTATAGACTGGCTTAACAACAAAGGAAAGTTACAAATTATTGCCCTGGAATGCTGGAAAGATAGAATCTCTTAACTCATTAAAGGCTTTAATGAGATCAATTTCACTCATATTTTCAGAGAATTAAATGAGGAGGTTGATCTACTTTCCAAAATTGCTCTTCAAGAACAAGAGGGGAATTTGACATATTATCAGTGGATAGACGGCCAGGTGGGGCCGACACAACATATATATCTATATTGGTGGTCTTGAGAGATACAGTACAAGACTTATTTTGGCATTTTATTTAAAGTGTCGATAGATTTTGTATCGAAAATCTAAATCTGAGGCTATACTTCTGAGATGTCTATCTTATATAATTGGTCATATATCATATATTTGAGACTAGTGCATTATCTTCTTCATAAAAAGCATTGAATGTAATTCTGGTTTTTACCATATTAATAATATAATGAGAAATTTTTCATATGGAAAAATAAACATGGCTAAAATGGCACCTCCCAAGTCTAAAATATTTGTACCTTTTGGTACATGATACTTGAATTTTTTCAACTTTTTAGTGACACGATACTTGAATGCTATTAGTCGTTCAGGTTTAGTGGTGTACTTCCTTGAAGTGAAGTTGACATGATACTTAAAGTTATTAATAGTTAAGGTTTAGTAGTGTACTTCCCTAGGAAACTATGCGATAATGGCATGGAGTGGATAATGTGTTTTTTTAATATTTATTGAGTTAAACTTATATCATTAATCTGTAATGTAAAATAATTTAAAATCTGTAATGTAAAATAATTTAAAATGTAATGTAAAATAATTTAAAATCTGTAATGTAAAATAATTTAAAATGTAATGTACAATATTTTAAAATTAGAGTTTTATTTAATTTGTAGGTTTTCAAATTATGAAAAGAAGATTTTTCAAAATTGTAGTGTATTGAACATAATTTCTCACTACTTTAATGATGGAACATTTAAATCAACTAATTAAAATGTATTAATAATTGTAATCTAATTAAAATGTATTAATAATTGCAACCTAATTAAAATGTCTTAATAGTTGTAACATTTTTTCATTTTGTCTTTACTATTTTTTAATATTTTAAAACTTGAAATGCAAGCTAAGGAGAAGGGTAGTTTTATAAGCATAATTATAATATTTTAAGTAGTTTTATAAGTATAATTAAAGTTTAATATCAATTAATTAAATGATTTAAATTGAAGTTTATTATATTTATTTTAATTATTATATATGATGTATGATAATTAAGATTTTAAGTATACATTGTTGATGAGGAGTTTGGGTTATTGAATATTCATTATTTCAATAATTTAGGCATTAGGTCTTATTTTATCCATTAAATTTTTGGAGGCATCTTAACAAGATCAATATTTGTTTATAAAGTAATTATTATTATGAAGAAATATGAGCAATTATTATGAAGATTTGTTGATAAAAACTTTTCCATGAATTAAACAAATATTACTAATTGGTTACTGAATATTTATTATTTTAATAACTTAGGTATTAAGTCTTCTTTTATCCATCAAATTGTTGGAGGCATCTTAACAAAACCAATATTTGTTTATAATGTAATTATTATTATGAAAAAATATGAGCAATTATTATAAAGATTTGTTGATAAAAACTTTTCCATGAATTAAACAAATATTACTAAATTGAGATATGTGATATAAAATATTTTTAAAATAAAGTTTTAATCAATTTACATAGTAATAAAGTATTAAAATTGTGAAAAAAAAAATTCAAAATTGTATTAGATGAACATAATACACAATGTTTTAAGAAACCAACACAATACATTAGTGATGGAAAAATTGTTTCCCTTTTGTCTTCACCGTTTCTTATTATTTCAAATTAAAAGTATTTTTGTGTTAACATCCCAAAAAATTAAAATGCAAATAGTGAAAACGTTCACTAGTACCTATAAATGCAAATAGTGAAAGTGTTGACTAGTACTAAAGAGAGGGATGCTTTCATAAGCAAAATCATGACACTCTAACCCGTACAACATCGATTGAACAATATAATTGAGGGACATTATGTTTACTTTAATTATTATATTATTATACATAATATAAAATAATTAAGGTTTCAAGTATGCATAGTTCATAAAGGAGTTTTGGTCACTAAATATTCATTACCTTGGTAGCTTAGGTATGAAGTCTTTTCTCATCTATCAATTTATTGGAGACATATTAATAATGAGAATGGACAATATTTATCTATAAAATTATGGAGGAATATGAACAATTATTATGAAGATTTATTCATAAAATAAATATTATTATGGAGGAATATGAACAATTATTATGAAGATTTATTCATAAAATAAATATTATTATGGAGGAATATGAACAATTACTGTAAAAATTCTTGAGAGTCATTTTATCATAGGATATTATTGTTAAGTTTTATGGTGAAGTAAGTGGCAAACAAAGCATGGTGCATCATTTATGTGAGCAAAATTACATGATCCTCATGGTAAATTAGTAAATTAAAAGTTCAAGTCTAGTTCAAAGGTTCTAAATTAATGGACTATCCTAATTCTAAGTTAAGATCGTTAAATGACAAGCTTTCAAAACAATATTATTGATAGTTTAAATAGAAGTTTGACCTATCATATGAATAATAGAAACACCATTTAAAATGTGACTAGCTTCAAACTTTATATCTTGAATAATTGGGAAATAGAGCAATAGTTTAAAACTTATAGATAAGAAATTACAAAAGACATTACAATTTTATATTTGTCAAACTATCATGAAAAAGACACATCTAAAGGATGTCTCTCATGGCTAAGTGGAAAGGGTGAAATCTCCCTTGTGTTGACTTATGTTTTTGGCATATGTTTGGCTTCATTATGGGTGTAGTCAATTTCCTAAAAAACTCCTCGCAAATGTTAAATACGATGATAGGATAATATATCAATAGCAATCCTCTCCACATAGCTCATTTTTTTCTTAATTTGAGCTTAGTCTTGGTGAATTTGATTGATTGTGTTGCATATCTCATTGTCCTCATTTTACATATACATTTCCCCAATTTCAATACACATATCCTCACATGCATTGCATATTAATGGCCTTCTCGAAACACTGATTCTCATGAAATTGACTAGAAAATAATTTTTCTTCCCTTGCTCTTTCAAAACAGTATCATTTCATTTAACATTCCCAACAACCAAATCTCTCATGGCCCATTTTGTGGTTGTTGCAACCAAGAAGACAATCTAACACCCTTGAGCACGGTTGAGATCTTAACAACAAAGAAAAAATATCCCTCATCCCTTGAACCAATATTTATAGTTGTCTCACTCCCACCCAACATCGCCATCTCCTAAACTATGTTTCTAATAGAAACTAGAAGATGCTCCTCATATTGCTTTTGTAAATCTTTGATTCTTTTAAAATACTAAGTTCATTTTTTTATAATGTTTATCAGGGACATCAACATATCCTCTTGGCTATACTCTCTTGCATGGTTTGCCTCATTGATGTTTTTAAAATATCTCATGAAATTCCCATCTGGGTTCCCTTTAGACAACCCCCTTGGTCTCCTTGCAATTAAGCTATGTCTTTCAGGTGATGAAAGAAACTAAGGTTCTCCACCATCCCCACTATTAAGGACCCAAACAACTTCATCGACAGAGAAGGAGTCCATGATCAAAGAAAAGATTTACCAACAAAGGAGGCAACCATGAAATAAGTCTACCCAAAATCAACAAAACTCCCACCACCAATAGAAAACCCAATGAATCAAAGAACCATCATACTCATGGAAGAAGTACCTTGTAGTAGAGATAGTTAGAATTGTAGTATTCCATAACGAAAATAACAAGATGAGGGGCATGATTAGATAATGATCCCTCTAGGTGAGACTCAAACTGATGAAACCCTGATAATCCCCCACCCTTCTTCACCAACAATTCTTCTAAAATAGAGAGGAGTAATATGGCCCATACTTTCATGTTTATGATCCTCACCAACAATTCTTCTAAAATAGAGAGGAGTAATATGGCCCATACTTTCATGTTTATGATGTTCAAGCATTGTCATGAATAGAGAAATTATAGATCTCGAACAAACCTTTTGCACAATAACTGGAAAAATTGGATTGCACCCATTTTCCATAATGATTACACATTCTTTTGATCAATATAAATGCACCTTAACCACTCACAAGAATTATCTAATTATGCATTAATACTCATAAGGAAGAAATGAAATTTTAACTCCCTTCACTTTATTTTTTATTAGAGAAAGCAATCACACACATTAAGTGCTTCCAATTATGAGAAATACATGTTTTTTTTTTCTTAAGTGATGTGGAGAAATTTATGTGTTTCTACAATAAGTCATATAGTCAACGTAGTTTGTTTGATTGGTTCATAAAGAAGAGGTGTTATTATTGGAGTGAGTTACTAAGTGGAAAAACTCAATCTTTCTGGTGACTCAATTTTTTTCAGCAAGGCAAAGTTCTATCCCGATCTACTAATTTGTTTGAAATTCCCATGATTTAGGTTGTCTTAAAATGGGCCAAAAGTTCCATGGTCAAAGTTCCCATCAATCGAGTGAAACTATAGCTTCCAACAAAATTCCTACTAGATTTGGGAAAGAATTTATATCAAAAAGAGGTCAAGTGTGCCCACTTATTAACTTACCATGTTATTGTTTCCTACAAAAGTTCAAATTCTTATATAGAGATGTTCATTTTTTTATAAGTCAATGTGTCACATCCACATAAATAAACAATTAATTACTATTGAACTAAGTGCAAATCTTAAATGTGACTTTGATGACATAAATTCCTCATTATAAGCTTTAGTCCAAAGATTGTTACAATAGTATGTGATACCTACCTACTTCATTATAATAAACTCTTATACCCAAACAAAAAATTCCCACTTGCTTATGCTTAATGGAAGCATCCTTTCAAAAATAGATCTTTGTGTGTGTATGTGTGTATTCATTAGTTTTGGAAAATGAGTATAATTTAATATCATTCTCCAAATGAATGTGTCAACTTACATATTCGATGGTGCTTCATAGAATTTATACCTCGTGCCTTCACGGATGTAACCTCACCATTATTTTTGCCTTCTACGCCCTCATAAGTTGCAATTTATATTAAAATCCTACATGAGACTGAAAACAAAAAACAAAACAACAAGCACAAACTAAACCAAAAAACACTAGTGATTACCTTGGAAACCTTTAATTGGGAAACAAACTTCCAATAGATATGTATTACCTTAGCCGATCTAGCCAACTTGGGTATTCAAGGCACTTTAGAATCGAGACATACCATGGCCTAAAACTACATGCTATTGTAAACCACCTATGTAAACCCACCCTTGATCAATTCAATATTAACCTAATAGTTTAGCATCTCTTTCCTCTTGCTTCTTAGTCCTTTGCTAGGACTACCCTAGCATTTTTACTTCTCCTTCCTCTACCCATGTGCTTGTTCTCTATCCTGCCCTTGGAGTTGTTATCATGATTCCCTTCCTCATTCGGGGAAAGTTGTTGACTTTTGTGATGTAAGTACCTAGCTTATTTCAACATGCTCCTACACCACCACCCCCGACCCATAGGTAAGTGTAGTTGTGGCTCTTTTCCTCTTACTCTCATATTTCCCTTCTAATACCTTGTTCATAATCTAGTTATCATGTCCCTTTCATGATAGCTAGATCTATAACACATATTTTCATAGTCTAGTCAATATTCTTGTCATTAGACCTACTCATGCTTTGTCTATGTTCTAGTTGTTATTTCATCAATGTGATAGTTAGACTTGCTTACCTATAATGTCATAATTTAGCTATTATATTGTTGACATAATTGTTATATTTATTGATAATTGTTTAATTTAATCATTTATGTTCCATAGTTTAATTACTATCTTATACTTGCATGGTAGTTAACCTTGCTTGTTTCCCTATCCCAACTTTCATGTTTGTCATACATCTCATCTCTCTCATGTATTTATTTCTTCTTAGTCTTACATATGCTAGATATCACACCTATTTGTAAATGTGTTGTAGCTTCAATTTTTGCACTAATTATCGGGGCATAAGGTCTCCGTATAAAAGTCAGGAACTTAAGTGAATCAAAATAATGGAGATTATCCGCTCACCATGTCAAGGCATTAGCTCATACCACACACACTAGCAAGAAAACCCTCATGCATCATTGCTTTGTTATTGTTTTTGTTGATATTTTGATGTAACTATGGAAGATATTCTTTTGTATTTGTATTGGTCAAACCTCGAGAAGGTTATTGTAATCTTATTGTATAAATCGGTTCAAAAGAAAATATGATTTTATTGTTATCCTTATTGTAAAAGTCAAAATGGCCCCTATTAGGGTTGCGTCTTTTCGAGAGTCAAGTTATGTGTATAAATATAGGTCAAGTTCCTCTCATTTGTATACACACACAACTTGCCTTCTCTTGTGTATGTGGAGCATAGCAAAGGAGGTATAGCGCAAGAGGTCTTGGTTTCTTTGTCTTGGTCTATTTGTGGAGAGCTATAATGTGACATTGTACTGGTTGAAGGAATCTATACTGAATAATTGGTTGTTGGGTTTTCTCCCCCACAAAGGTTTCCGAGGATATATCGTGTGTTCTATGATTGTTTATCTTTCAGTGATCCTATTGCATGCAATTGTTAATGAATGTTAAAGAAGATAAATGTAACTTCTAAAATGATAACATGGTATCATAGCAGACCTGAATAGAAGACAGTTCACAGATATAGAAGACAAAAGGAGTTATTTTTCTTGATAGAAGTGGTTGTCAGAAAAGACAAGACCACTAGCAAGTGAGCCCTAGTGGAGAGCATATTTCCCCTGGATCTGATATTCAGAATCTAGAATTTATGATTTAGGGGCAAGATGACTACCGAAACCGAGATTGATGAGAAGCTGGAGGAAGCTGACAACTTCAGAGCATGGAGGTATAAAGTATCCCTCCTCCTGGAAGAACATGATCTAGAGAAGTTCACTAAAGAAGAGGTTTCAAAACCAGAGGGAGATGAGGCTAAAGCAAATTACAAGAAGGATATGGTCAAAGCAAAGAGGATTATTGCATACTCCATTAAGAACCATCTTATTCATCACATATATTCATTATCCACTCCAAAAGAAATGATGGATTTCTTAATCCAACTATTTGAAGGCAACAACATCAACCGAAGAATGACCTTGAGAACTCGGTTAAAGAACGCGAGGATGCAGAATTAAGAAACCATCCACTCTTACTTCTCAAGAGTGAACCAGATCAAGGAGAATATAGAAGCCATTGGCGATACAGTGAATGGAGAAGAAATGGTTATGACTACCTTGAATGGCCACTTAAGGTCATGGGATGCATTTATTCAAGGGATGTGCTCAAGAAGGAAGCTACCCAAGTTCAGTAAGCTATGGGAAGATTGTAACCAAGAATAAGCAAGGAGGACATCAAGAGAAGAGAAGATGACAGATGATGATCAATCCCTAGCCTCCCACACCAGGAAAGAAAAGAGCAATAAAGAACCCTCCTCACCCAAGAAGTTTCAGAAGGGTCGAAGAAATAACCCAAATATCATATGTTTATGTTGTCAGAAAATGGGACACATTGCTAGGAATTGTTCCCTCATTCAGAGACCAAGGGAAAATAAAGGAGCTAAAAGGAATCGTGTTCATAGAACTGAAGATGACGAGCCACCCAAGAAGGTTGCAAAGGAAGATGAATCAAGTGATGAGGAGTATGTTCTTATCTAATCCCTTACAGGAACTCTCACTCATGGAAGTGACATTTGGTTGGTGGACAATGGTGTTTCCAATCACATGATAGGTTATAAAGACTCCTTGTCTAACCTTACTCATAAGGATTCACCACACAAGGTGAAATTGGGAGATGACTATCAGTATCCGATCAAAGGAGTAGGAGAATCCTCATACAAGTTAGACTCAGGAAAGCCAATGAAGATGAAGGAAGTTCTCTATGTTCCTGGATTGAAGAAGAACCTTCTCTCGATTTCATCATTGGATGAGAAGGGCTACAAAGTTTCATTTGTTGATGGACAAGTTCTTATGTGGCCTAGAGGGAAAAATTTTGATGATGTCGTGGTGATTGTAGTTCAAGAGGGAGTACTCTACAAATTGAAAGGGCGATCAAATTCAACATTAATTCACAACACTGTGAATCCCAGTGAATTATGGCATAGGAGATTTTCTCACCTACATTACAAGGACCTACCGAGTGTGAGCAAGATGGTGACGGGACTACTAGAGATCCAGGCAAAACCAGACAACGTGTGCAAAGATTGCACACAAGGCAAGAATGTGAAGCACTCCTTTCCTAGCAGCGATAGCAAAGCCAGAAGAGTATTGGACATCGTGCACTCGGATGTGTGTGGACCGATGTCAGCAACTTCACTAAGCAAGTATGTATATTATGTGTCTTTTATTGATGATTACTCACATAAAACTTGGATACATTTGTTGAAGGCAAAGAATAAAGTGTTTGGAAAATTCAAAGAATTTAAAAAACTGGTAGAAAACCTGACAAAGTGGCAGATAAATACCTTACGATCAGATAATAGTGGAGAATTTACTTCGGAGGAAGTCAAATAATATTGCAAGGAAGCTAGGATTAAGAGGGAGCTTTCTACTACCTACAATCCTTGGCAGAATGGAGTAGCAAAAAGGAAGAATCGGACGATCATGGAAGCAGTGAAGGCTATGATCCATGATCAAGATCTACCTATGCATATGTGGGAAAAAGTAACAAATACTACAGTGTACGTGCAGGAATGAAATCCCCACAAAGTACTTGAAAACAAGACACCACAGGAGATGTTTTCAGGAGAGAAGTCGAAAGTCATTCATCTAAGGATATTTGGCTGCCCCATATTTGTGCATGTCCCCAAGAAAAAGAGGACAAAATTGGATCCATCTGGAAAGAATGGCATATTTGTTGGTTACAATGACACATCGAAGGCATCCATAATATATATTCCTAGTCACCGAAAAGTTGAGATTAGTCGAGATGTCACCTTCGATGAGAGTGCAACTTTTAGCAAATCAAAACAAAATTGTGCAAAAGAGGTTCATGAGGAGGAGAATGAAGTTACTAGAGTTCCATAGGCAAAAGCAGTTGAACCAGAGGAAGTCATTCATGAGGATAATGACATGGAAGAACCTCAAACGATAGCAAAGGTGCCTTCTCGCAAGAGAAGACCAGCTTGGGCACATGAGCTCATCAAAGAAGCAGAAAGATATGGTGCCCCAGAAAAATATCTCAGGGAAAGTAAGAAGTTGAAACTGCATTCCAACTATGGGGCATGTTTGTGTGATATCATGGATGTAGAACCCTCCAGTTATGAAGAGGCTACAAAAAAGAGGGTATGGAAGGATGCAATGGGGGAGGAATATCAGTCCATAGTAAAGAATGATGTATGGGATGTGGTCCCCAGACCGAAGGAGAAATCAATAGTAATTTCAAAATGGATATACAAAATGAAATATGCAACTGATGACAGTATTGAAAAGTATAAGGCTATATTTGTGGCTCGAGGATTCTCTCATAAGGAGGGCATTGACTATGAGGAGACATTTTCTCCCGTGGTGAGATATACCTCGATCAGAACTATACTTTCATTGTTTGCAGTAATGAAATGGAAGGTGCATTAGATGGATGTGAAGACAACCTTCTTGAATAGTGAAATAGAAGAGGAAGTATATGTGGAGCAACCACATGGGTTCGAGGTACATGAAAGGGAGACACATGTGTGCAGATTAAAGAAGGATTTATATGGATTAAAGAAGGCACCCAAAGCATGGTGTGGTGGGATCAACATTTTTCTGACAAGCTTGGGATTTACAAAGAGCAGTACAGATCCTAACCTTTACTTTAAGGTTGTGGATGATGGTCTGATAATACTACTTACGTATGTGGGTGACTTGTTTCTAACAAGTGTGGAAAATCTCATCTCAGAGTGTAAGAGAAAATTGGTTTTTGAGTTTGAGATGAAAGATCTTAGGATGGTGCATTGCTTTATGGGTCTCGAGGTATGGAAGATATAGGATGAGATCTTTTTGAATCAAGAGAAGTATGCAGTGGAAATCATGAAGAGGTTTGGGATGTTGGATTGCAAGGCAATGGCTACACCTATGGTATCAAATCTGAAGTTGTTGCAGGATAAGACATCAGAGGTCATGGATGTTACTTTATATAGGCATATGGTGGGTTCATTGATGTACTTGACGAACACGAGACTGGATATATGTTTTGTTGTGAACACCATGGTCAATATATGGAGCATCTCATACAGGTTCATTTGGTCATAGAAAAACATGTGATAAGGTACCTTAAGGGTACATTGGATTATGATCTTAGGTATTTGACAGATCATGAGTTTGGGTTATATGGATATTCAGATTCAGATTGGGCCGAAATTATTATTGATCAGAAGATTACTTCGACATGTTACTTCAGTCTAGGTTCCAATATGATTTTGTGGAGTAGCAGGAAGCAATCATGTGTAGCACTTAGTACAGCTGAGGCTAAATATGTGGCAACATGTGCAGCATGTAGATAAGCAGTGTGGATTAAAAAGTTGTTATCTGGTTTATTTGTTCTCAAACTGGAGGCAACCTGCATTTGGTGTGACAACCAGAGTTTCATGAAGTTGTCATAGAATCTGGTGTTCCATGACATGTCGAAGCATATCAAGATCAAAAATCACTATATCAGGGATATGGTGCAGAGGGGAGCAGTGAGGCTCCAGTACGTGACTACCAAGGAGCAGGTTGCGGACGTGTTGACCAAGCCACTATTGAGGAAGAAGTTCGAGCACTTCAGGGACAAGCTTGGTGTGGTCCCTCTTCAAAGGGAGTGACGAGGTACAAATGCATTGTGGGGTAGTGGATGTCCTGGGGACATGTTGCAGTTATTTGAGAGCTACCCACATGCCTTGGATGCATTGGCTATGAAGTCACAAGGGTGCACATGATGAGATACAGATGCATTGTGGGGTAGTGGATGTCATGGTGACATGTTGAAGCTATTTGAGAGCTACCCACATGCCTTGGATGCATTGGGTGTGAATTCATGTTGTACTATGGATATCCAATGATGTATAGATTCATATGTTCAACAGTCAATGGTCATGAGCTAGTGTGGCAACAAAGAATACCTTCCTAGTTAAGAGGGAGTGTTGATATTTTGATGTAACTACGGAAGATATTATTTTTTATTTGTATTGGTCAAACCTCGAGAAGGTTATTGTAATCTAATTGTATAAATCGACTCAAAATAAATTATTATTTTATTGTTATCCTTATTGTAAAAGTCAAAACGGCCCCTCTTAGGGTTGCATCTTTTCTGGAGTCAAGTTATGTGTATAAATAAAGGTCGAGTTCCTCTCGTTTGTATACACACACAACTCACTTTCTCTTGTGTATTTGGAGCATAGCAAATGAGTTATAGCGCATGAGGTCTTGGTTTCTTGGTCTTTGGTATCTTGGTCTTGATCTATTTGTGGAGAGATATAATGTGACATTGTACTGGTTGAAGGAATCTATATTGAAGAATTGGTTGATGGGTTTTCTCTCCCCACGCGATTTTCCCAGGATATATATCGTGTTATGTGATTGTTTATCTTTCAGTGATCCTATTACATGCAATTGTTAATGAATGTTAAAGAAGATAATTGTAAATTCTAAAATTATAATAGTTTCTACACTAACTTTTGCTTTGTCTTCTTTCACTTTGCTTGATTCTCTCCTTCCTTGCACCTTGCTACTACTCCCATCTCATGGATAATATCTCTTACAAAGGCGAAATATGAAGCACATGGATTTCCAATTTTTGAGTCATCATATGCCTACCCACTAGGGAAGCCAAGGTGTGACCCTAACATGTATAATGTCCACCTGTGACTTTCCCAATGATGATACAATATGTCTCTACATTTTCCCTCTATGGAAGACCACCGTATTTCTTGACTTTTGGGATTCAATGGGGGTACAAACCCCCAATTGGGTCCATAACCACTTAGGATGTTGCATTATAGGTCCACAATGGTCCAAATCCATTTGGACTTGTTATTAATGGGCTCAATTCAAACTTCCTATAACCTTCTTGTTCTCTTGGCAGAGAGTGTACAACAAGTTCCTAAAGAGGATATTATGCCTATGTTTCATGGTACACATAACAAAGGAGCATTTTGGGCTTAAAACTCTCTACATAGTCTTATAGAAACTATGGTATTGAGTCAACATTCATTGTACGAGTTTGTTGTACAACTCAATCCCTCTAATGATTAACCAAATGTACACCTATGCCTTGAGGTATTTCCCTTGCTTATTTATACCATTCAATTACTCTTTGTAAAGTATCTTGGATTCTTCTATCCTTCTCAAATTATCTTGTCAGTACACACTTCAATTAGAAACGCATATTGATCTAATATATCTTCCACCTCTTCCATTCTCTTAGGTTGCTTACACTCATCATCTCCATAACCTCTATAGCAACCTCTTATGATTATCTTGGCTCCAAACACGAAGGCTTGTTTATTCATCCTAGGGCATCTCCATTAGCATAGTTCCACTCATAACATGGGAAATTCAACACTAGAACCTCAAGGGAGGTTCCATCGTAGTTAGGGAAAGGGAGGTTCCATCCCCCCTAAGGGAATTTTTATCTCTCTACTCATGATTTTCATTGATATATCTTTTAAGGTGGTGGATCTATTGTTATTTGCATATAAAATTATATATCTTTCTATTGGAGATCAAGTACAAGTCTTGTCTCATGTGAAATTTGAGTTGTAGTGTAGGATCATTGAGGAAATGGATCACTTTGGAGACCTACCACAACTCTTTTCTTCAACACAAGTAGTTTTTAGAACCTATGACAATGAATTATGAGTGAGTTCCTTCCATACTACTCTTTGTTTGTTAGCATTAGGGTTTCTATCTCACTAAATGAACTTTTAGTGAATTAACCATGGATTGTTAGTTTAATTTTCATTGTTAATTTGTTGTTAACATCTAATCTAAAACCCAAGTTAAGTTCCTTAATAATATATAGCCATAGTTTAACATAATCAATATCTAAAACCCTAATTAACCTCATGGCTCTTCCTCGCTTTTTGGTCCTCTTTTTCCTCACCCCGAGGTTTCTTCACTTTTCCCTAAAACGAAGTGGTGACTCCACTCCCTTCTTTTTCCCTCTTTAATAGAGAGTGTGTGCATGTGTGTGTGTGTGTCTTAGCATGGTCTTTCATCCCTAGCCTCACATTGTGGGTGGTAGTGGGGATCTAGTTGTTCTCTACAAGATTTATACTCCTTGAAAGTAGATCCAACTTCAATCAAGTGAATGGGATAAGGAGGATTGCTTTTTATTTTAAAATTATAGTATATAATTTTTTTTTGGATTGGCTCAATTTTATTCCAGGTCTCACGGGAAGATGTTGTAAGCCCATATTTCATAGACATATGTAATAACTAGGATAACTAAAGTGTTGAAAATGAAAATTTATTATCCCAATCCCAAGGCTCAACATTTCTACATTTGTTTTCAAGACCATAGTAAGCTTCCAACCTCCAATGATTCTTTTCTTGGCATTATGGTTATAGTTTAAATGAGAATTAAAATTGATACCTAAATATTTGTAAGATTGCACCTCTTCAAGGATGTTATCACCATACAAACTTGGAGGATATGTTCTTTTCTTATATTTAATTACTATCATCTTAGTTTTAATATAATATTAATGGTAAGCTACCAAGATCACAATCTTTGCAAAATTGTTGGATAACTTTGAGTTGCTTGCAAAGATCATCAATAGTTTTTGCAAGACAAACAATATCATTTTCATATAAGAGAAGGATGACAAGAAGTCCAATCCTTTTAATATGAATTATCCCCTCCTCTTCTAAAAATTGCACAGTTTTATCAATATAGATGCCAAAATGTGTGGAAGAAAAGGTGACACCCATGCTTAACACCAACGTATTTTTCTATCAACAAACCAGTCGATTTCGTTTTATCAGAGTAAGAAAATATACGCAAAATCCATTGGACTATTGGTCTGTCACTGGGGAAACTAGACCAACAACAGTGCAATAAGATTTCTATCCTTATTGTTTGAGCTAGGTTTTGGAATAAAAGAAAATTTGCATAACTATAGAAGTGTCCTAGAAGTATAGCTATCATTATACAATCATCCAAAAGGTTATAGTAAAAGCGATCTAAAGGACTCAAAATGTTGATCATTGAAGGAATTATTTTCGAGAGAGGCCACCTACCATCACCCAGTGTCCTTGGTGTGGAGGCCTGGAATAATCGACTTGTTGGGATTCCTCATGTTGGTCTGGAGCATCCAGTCGAGTTCTAATATCCTAAAGTTGGTGATGCATCTCGACCAATTGCATAAGAATTTCCTCACGTTCATCTTCGTCGTCCAACATAATCTTTACTATGAACATATTAATGTGCCAATAAAGATCTACAATTCTAAAGTATATTGTGTCCCTTGCTCTGGAGCTACCTAGGTCAAGAACCCAATTACCAATTTCAACATTAATTTCCTAATCATGGGTGGTGGCGCAGTCCTGAAAAACGACAACCTCCACATTAGTGATCTCCTCCTGGATACGAGGGGGAATTTTCTCTCTGAATTTCTTGGATGCTTAACATCTATACTACAATTAATGTCCATTAACAATTTATTATTACAATTTATCTTAGTAATAACCTTTTCATAGAGATTCATCACAACCCCATAGACCTTGAGATGGATACCTATTTGCTCTAATCTCTTGCAAGCTTGGTTCTAGGCATTGCATCAAATGCTTTTCTAAAATCAACAAAACAACATATGAGATCGTGTCTTTTGCCTCTATCATCCTCAACAATAGCTCTAAGCGTGACAAGGTGATCTATTGTAGCATGTTCATTCTTGAATCTAGGTTGTCCTTTAGCCATTTTATTATTTCCCTCAATTCATTAACTAATTTTTCTTTCAAGAATCGAGCCAAATGACTTTGCTAAAAGAGGGCTAATAATGATAGTCTAATAATTGGCTAGGTATCGTTTGTTTTTAAGATTTGAATATTGGAACAGTTTTAACGTTCATTGCATTTTTTAAGGAACCGTTGATTCACAACTTGATCAAAAAGATATTTGACATAAGGCACGAGGATTGGATTCCCAAGTTTTAATATCTCAACTTGGTAACATTCAATTTATTTAGTGTTTCCATTTGAGAGATCCTTAATGCCAAATTTTATATCCTTAGTTAAGAAAACCTTGACATAAATATGAGTGGTCTAGATGTCCTCGGAGACTTGAAGGGAAACACAAATCTTATTGAGGTAGGATTTCAATAGTGTTAGCCCAAAAAGTTTTAGGTTTTCATTGTACCTAAAGTAGTGAGGTACATCTACAACCTAGTATGATAGAGATGTTGTCACATATGTGGGTAACGCTTACATGCCAGCTTAAAAATATATATGATACATATAACAACTAATAGTCATATTATATGTTAGTCCAATAATAAACATAAATAAAAATATCCTCATATATATGAAAGAGAGAGATTTGACATGTACACCTAATATAAAAATTGTTATCTAGAGAGATAAAAGGAGAGATCCAAATTTACATAAAAATATAAATACTATATATATGATGTTGACATAGATCCATATTAAATTATCAAAAAAATTACACCTCGAGAGGTTTGATCCTTCTTTGTGTTTGATAGATATGAAGTTAAGATGGATTTATGTTGGTTTACATAAGTCTAAAAGTCTCTCTTAATTTTTGGTAAGATATTGACATTTTTTTTTATCTTTCTTATTAAATACTTATAATAGTTAATCTTACTATCTCTACAAGACTTACTAGACTCATTAGAGGCGATTCTAATGTCTTTTCTTGCAATTTTACAATCTAGGTCATACTAGGGGTTTGAATGATGTTGTTTGCCTCTAATATGTATTTTTTTAAAATACTTTTCTAAGCATGAAGATAGATTTGAAGTGAATTTTTTATATAAATTCTCAATATTGTCACTTTTCATATCATAATTAAACAACTCATGTAAATCTCTAAGAAAAATGGAAAGCTTTCTTATTGTCGAAGATAACTTAATTACGTGTATTATGCATAGTAGTTTCATTGAGGACTGTATATATATTTAAAGTTACCATGATGGGTCAGTGATAGAAGTCTAGCTCATTATCCTCATTTATCTCAACAATACCAATTTTATTCAAGAAAGGAATGTAGGATTTGACATAATCAACAAAACTTCTACCCCTCCCATGAATTCATCTCATAAATTGAGAGCCAAGGCAATAGTCCAACCCATTACACATGATCAGGTCATGGTGAGAAGCTTGTTACCATATGAATTTGGTTCAATATCTTCAAAGCTTATTTATTTTTAAATTGCATAGTGCATTTTCTGGAGATACCCACTAGGTGTAACTACCCCTCATTTTGAGGATGGTATCTAGGGTAAACTTGATTCTTTAGGGTTTAAGGCTAGGTCAATAGTCAACAATTGGCTCATGAAAAAAATAAGCATGTCACAAAGTGGGATTTGAAATTAAGAAGTGAAGGATAACAACTTTCTTCTCAACTTCTTTGAAACATAAAAAAAAATGTATTTAAGAATTAGACGAATATCATCTTCTATCCATAAAGTATTAAAATTAAAATTATAAATTAAAATATTAGATTGAGTCTTACCAATTTTAATGTGAAAAATTATTTTAAAAAATTCTCCCCAACTTTCCCAATAACAATAATAACAATATTGACCATATTGTTAAGTAAATAAATCTGGATTGAGAGAAATCTGGCTATTTTCGAGGGACGGTCTCCTTCTTGTCAAGCAGTCATCCACAAAGTTCTCTCCAACTTCAACTGGCAGCAGTCCTCCCAGAAGGTGTTTCATAACAAAGTTGTTGATTTCCAGTGGACGGATGGCACTATTTTCGTTTTCTTTGATGGTGCTGCTCTCTCCAGCGGTCTCTGTTGTGGGGCTGGAGGCACATTCAGAGCCCACCAGTCAAGGACTACAAACTGGTTCCTTAATTGTGGAGCTGGAACTAATAACAAAGCTGAGCTCTTGGGTTTATGGGTCTCTCTTTCACTTGCAAATTATTGGTCTTTAAATCATATCTGTGTTTTGGGAGATTCAAAACTTGTCTTAGACTGGATTAATCAAAACAGTGAGCTCAATTCTGTCCACTTAGAAGGCTGGAAACTGAAAACGAGGATGCTGGCAAAAAACTTTACCGACATTCAGTTCTGCCACATTCCCAGGGTTCATAATGGGGTTGCTGACGCTCTATCTAAGAGGGCACTAAGTGCCGTGGTGGGTAGGCTCTCTGTCTACCACTGTGATAATGATATTATGAGTCCAGTTTCCTCCTACAATCTCTTCGAAGGAGATTGAAGCCACCTTTAGTCCTGCTTTTATACATTTACAGTTTTAGTGCCATAGTTTTTCTCAGTTGGGAGATGATAGAAAGGGCTCTCTGTCCAATCCAAGATCGCAGACTTTTTCTCCATCCTCCAGTGATATGGACGTCTCTGCATCCGGGGCGCTTTTTTGTTTTTGACTGTGGGTGTATATACAGTTTGGTGCCATAGTTCTCACTGTTTGGGAGTTGATAGATATGGCTCTCTGGTTCGAATCTTTGCAGCTGTTATTTTCGCCACCTTCGGCGATATGGGTGACCCTGCATTTCTGGGCGATTTTTGATATTGACAGGGGAGACAGTTGTATTATTTGTATGGAATAGATTTATATGTATGTCTGGATCTCGATTCGCTACAGCTGTAGCTTTAGACTGTAAAGGAATTTATACATAATATAAATTCGAGTGAATTTTTTACATGGAAAAAAAAGTAAATAAAGATAAATAATTACAAAATTAAAATTTCTACAAAATAGATTATACATTATTTATTAATGTGTATTCTTAATGACATATACGTTTACATATTACTTCTATGAAAAGGGGTTACGATGGAAGGTGTTGGTTTTCACCACCTTCATAACTTAGATACAAAAGGAATAATATAGTATAAGGAATAGAAAAGGAGCAAATATTAATATTTATTTTGAGATTTTTCTTTGCATATTTTATTTTTAACATGTGGACATGGAAAAGAAAATCAAAACTTTCACGTCCTTTACGTTAGATTGTTAGTAGTCATCATTAGTGTATGTATTTTATGAGGAAGAATAATAAGTGGTCAATGCAAGTTGTTTGTTGTTTGAGGTGTACCTAAATGCCTTTTGATTTTATTAAAGGTGGGGCATTTTACTATGTAACATCATGCCACATACAACTCTTCACCTTATATTATCGAGACCAATCTTATCATACATTTTTTATATTACAATGAATGATGGTATATGATGAAATATTATATTTTTGTTTTTAATATGTTTGAATTAGTGTGGCTTATAGTCTTTGGAAACTATAAATTCTTTATTTATGTCAAAACTAAGAAGCAGTTGACAAAATTAAATTATTTCTATGTGTTTCTTAAGTCAATTTTCATTGACTTTGAGTTGGTTTGTTTAAATTGATTAAAGTGTATAATATTTTTTTATTAAATTAAATTATATAATATATTTTTTATATTTAAAATTATATTTAAATAAATTAATTTGATTTATTAGTTGTGTTGGTTTCTTTAAATTGATTAAAGTGTATAATAATTTTTCATTAAATTAAATTATATAATATATTTTTATATTTAAAAATATATTTTTATATTTAAAAATATATTTAAATAAATTAATTTGATTTATTGGTTTTGTGTTAAGTATTTTGATGCGCGGAAAAATTAACTTCAAAATATTAAACATTTTTCTTTGATCCACAAATACATAAAGGAGTTTTATATGTGCGAAAGAAGGCATTGAAATAGTAAATTTTTCATTACAAACTAAAAACATGTAATTAATATCATATTAAAAAAACATTTTGCATTTAAAATGATCGTTATAAATATAATAAGTTTCATATGGTTGGAACTACATAGAAAACTTCAAGTTTGTTATGTAATTAGAAACTATGCATTTTTATAGTCATAATAGATGTGTTACTATTATTCTTGTAGTAGACTGGTTTTTTGTTGTTTGAATCTAATGATATAGGAATTTAGAGTTTCAATGGATTCAGAACTTTGATTGAATTTTCGATGATCTGAGTCGATTTATAATTGTGAAAAGCCCTTAGGGATATCATTCCACCATACATGGAACTTAGATTATAATGAGACTTTAATCTTCCATGAATGTTTTTTTTAATCGAAATCTTATAGATTTATGGTTGGAAAGAGGATCATTTTACTACAATATGATTTTTGTATCCC
>SNQJ01S0043109.1:17918-45369 GCA_010110895.2 Picea sitchensis | reverse complement strand
TGTTGGCCAAGTATCACTTTTGAATCTTGATTTTGAGGCGGTTCTGCTAGACAATATTTATTCTGTTCTATCTCCCAAGTTTCGACCCTTCTGGGTATGACACTTTCTTTTAGGTAGTTCTATGATATTTCTTCTCTACAATGTCACAGGTATGATCAAAATTGGATGTGCCAAGTGGAATTTACGGTAACTGCCTCACAACTTGCCGATTTTTGGCCTTTCCAGGAGATCTCACTTGAATAGCATGCCCCACACAAAATAATTGATATCAAATTTTGAAACTCGCACCCAAAATACTACAAACTGTCCATGATCCAATGAAACTAGTCCCACTCAATTTGGATACTCTAGTAAGAAGTTATGATTGTTTTACCCGGAACACCTTCTTGAGACTAGTCAGATACCCTATCTTACACAAGGTGTATCTACAAATTTAAGATGACCCAGAAGCGGAAATTTTTACCACAGATACCTTACTAATTTTTGTAAATGGCCTCCAGAGTTCAGGGTCTGAAACGTTACAGAAAAGTTTTTATAGTGAAAATTCTGCAATGACTCATTTCAAGATGATTCCAGAACCCTATCTTGTACAGGTTGTATCTCCTAAAGTATAAGGCCTCAGGAGCTGAATTTTGAACCCAACGTACCTTGATCCATCTACTAAATATTCTCCAAGATGTTCCTTCTGAAACATTGTAGAAAAAAAGTTATAGTGCAAATTCCACGATGTATCAGATGTAGCAGCGAAACCCTAAGACCTTGAGCTTTGATACCATATGTTAAGAACCAATTATCAATATAGCATAGAAAAACCTCAGAAAAAGTAATCAATGCCTTGAAAAAGAGATAATTTTAGATAATAATCCTCTTCGAAGGGGAGACCTCCTTTTACCCCACTTAAATGTTCAAGTACAAGATGATTCAAAATGAAAATGTCTCCTTGGTATATATAGGAGACTAGGAGGTATAATTACAACTAATGGCCGAAAGCCGACATAGATAAAATAACATTACTAATATAATATGCCCCAATTAAGGGGTAATGAGCCAATATTAGGGCTTAACAATATGACTATTCTACCAAAACCACTTGTTTGAGGACTAGACAAAAGCCTTGACTTGCACAACGTTCAACTTCGAAGATAGAGCGACTCAAATTATGAAATTTTTATTCAAAGTACTTTGTTGTGTTCTTTGTCAAACCTGGAAATTTCATTCAATGAAAAATATCTAAAAAATAGTTAGAGTGAAAATAGTGAGATGATTTGTTTGAAGGAGCCAAACCAAGAATCGTCCACTTTGATACTAAATGTTATGAAAAAAATAGCCAAATAAGCATACACAATACCCAATTCAATATTGCCATGCCTAAACTAAGTGAAAGAGTGAATGAATAAGAAGCCTCCTTGAAGGGGCAACGTCCTTTTATAGTATACCAAATGCACAAGATAAGATGGTCCTTCAAATGAGTTTCCTTGATGTATAAATAGAAGATAGATGGATGTAAAGCAATAATAATAAGCTAACATGACTATAATTAATGTAATGGTAATGAATGAGGGTTATTAATAGGCTGACATCTTCCCTAAATTTTCTTGGGGGAAATCACTCAACTAGAGAGGTAGGCTGGGAGAAATTCGAACCTAAAACTTCAATACAGGAAAAAACCACTAATAAAATGATTTTTAGGGAAAATTGTTCAATCAGAAAGGAAAGAAAGATCGAAATCCATTAACAAACAAAATTTTCAAAAGAAAAAAATAATTACTGCAAACTTCATAGTGATTTCAGTTGGAAAATAAATCACATTAACTATACTATTTGTGAGATCAGATAAAAAATAAACAATGAAAGTCGATCGGATTGAGATACAACATAAATTTTCAATATTGTCATATGATAACATTTCATTTATTTAAAAACAAAAGAATAGGAAAGTTAAGTACTAATAAAATATTTACATGCATTTTGGTTTGAAAAGCTGCCATTGAAAAAAACCCATCTTAGTTGCAAAGGGTACTAAACTCCTTACAACATTTGTTTTACAATCCTACAACCTTAAATTGATCCAGATTGGATCATTATATTATTTTCATCTATCTCGATGCTTTCAGAGTGGAAAAAATTGGAGGGATTAGCTTGCAGGGTAGTTTTGTGGCAGGTCCTAGTTTGAAAAATTGGGGTCCAAAACCTTCCAAAGCCATTTTGAGGCATTCAACGATGTTTTTTGGGGTTCTGATGTTCAAAACTTGTACACACCCCCTTGAAGATGTTCTACACTCTGAGACCTTTCCAATGGTGTATAACGTGCGTCAACCATAGTTCATATGCAAAAGTTATGCCTCTCGCAAGTTGACCACCATGGTACAAGAGGATGCCACATCAATCCCCATAACTCATGCACATAGGGCTAGCCATGCATGTAATTTCAATAAGATTATAGAATTTCCAAAACCATATCACCATTGAGGGTTGAGGAATTCAAAAACCTACCCCTAGATGGCTATCGAGCTATGTTAAATACCAAGCCACTAGGAGGAGAAGGGGTTCCATTCTATTTTATTGTATTTTGTTCCATAGCATAGTAGAACAACTAGGAGTGGGAAATTGAGATCATAACATAGGGGGATAATGTTCTGCAACATCATAACATGCCACATGTATTAGGTAAATCCATATAGAGAGCCTTCTCCTTTGTACTTGCATTATTTCAATGCCAGAGAAAAGAGAGTAGACCAACCTCACCTTCTGGTTGGGTTTTCTCCCGTAAGGGTTTCCCAGAGAAAATATTTGTGTTATATTGTGGACGTTGTGTGATTTTATTTTATTATTCTCTATTTTACACATTTTAAAAAATCAGTAACTAAATATTCTACAATCTAAAGGAATTTAACCTTCATAGTATATATTTCAATTTTATTTATCAAATTTGTTGTGACGAACTGTTCCAGTGGAATATCCATGACAATTTACATATCATCAACTATAAATCCATATTGATGGACTTGTCCTCAACATAGAGGACTACTTTTGAAAATGTATATGTATAGTGTTTCCCCCTTCACACTTTAGAGGGTTTTTGGTTGACCATAATATAATAGAGATCCCACCAAGTTTTGAGCCGAGGACATCATAACTACAAGTACTCTAACCTACCTGGGCCACTAGGAAGGGAGAAAATCTTCATTCTCCAATCAACATGAGGTCGTATAGCAGTTCGTTAATAGTTTCTATTATAAAATTCCCTTGCCAGTCTAATGAGCAGGACACTTACCAATAAAAAATAGTTGCATTAGTTAGTTATTTAATAAACAACCCTTGTCAGTCCAATTAAGCAGGGCATTGCTTAATTTCCATTAGATGTTAGTTTATGCCAGTCTGTCAAATTATAAACAACTCTCGCTAGTCTCACTATGCAGAGGGCTCCATAAATAAAGCAACAAATTTCTTGCTGCTACTGTAGAAAATTTGCCCAGCCTAATAAAAGGGTACCCTCTTTTGCTGAATATAATGATGGTTGTTTCTGTTACTCACAATGTTCTCTCAATTTCTCTCTATGTCTTCTATTGTGAAACACTCTTAGTTTTCTGTTCACCAGTCTTTTTGTGTTGTTGCATTTTAGTTTTTTAGGTTGAATTGTGGATCAATTCGTATCAAATCTTGGATCTAAGCCAACTTCTGCTCAACCACAGGATTCAGAAGAGAGACCATCCACTAATTTTTTTTCTCAGAACACGACATCTTTCTCAGGATTTTTAGTGCACCCTCTTCAGGGCTTCCAATGTGCCCTCCTCGGATATTCCAACACCTCTTTTCCTAGGAGATTCAAGCACACCCTCTTCAGGGTGTCCAGTGCCTCCTTAGTGCGCCCAGGCTCCAAGTGACTTTCAACACACCATCTAGTTACAGATCGACACCCGTGGTGAATGAAAATTATGCCGCTGTGAAGAAATCCATCCATTGAGGATTCCTCTTCAAATGTCATATCTCCAATTCAATATTTAGCGATAGCTCTCCATGAGCTACTCCATCTACAACAACGTTGAGCTCCAACACACATGTAGCTCGATATGTGCTTCCAATTGCCTAAGTTTTAGGTCAAATGAATGGTGAGACTATTTACTCCTGGCTTCACAGTCTTTCCACATACTTCTGTACATGTCTTAAGATGACTGATGACATGAAACTTCAGATTGCCAATATGTAACTAGAAGGAATTATGCAGAGATGGTGGGACACTCATTTGGAGAATTGTTCCTTGATCACTGACATAGGTGACCTGGTTGGTCCACCACCAACAATGATCGCGATGTGGGATGGATTCTGTAAGGCTCTCAGAGAGCACTTCTACCCTTCGAGATATCACCAGAACCTCCTCGCCAGATTGTTGCAGCTCCAACAACTTGCCAATCAATCCATCTAGGGATACATCGATGTCTTCTGCAAACTACACATCTAGCTACACATCACTGATCCATAAGAGGTATTGATTGCCAAGTTTAATTTTGGTTTATTGCTAAGTATCCGTCGTGAATCTGATTTGTTCGACGATCCTTCCTTGGACAAGGATTTTCTTCAAGCCTTGGTCATGGAACGTAAGGTGGTACCTCAACTATGTTCTCCTCAATCTTGAACCTGACCCTCTACTACTGGTAATTCACCTACTATCCCATCATATGGCCCAAATACCTCCCCTGCATCACCCCGTAATGATCCCTGTGGTTCTTTCCACAAGTCCAATTCACACTCTTCTGCAAGATTGTCGTGCACTTAAGAATCTACACACCATTAAAACTTTGTTTGTTGAGGTTTCTCTACCCAAATCCCTTGCACCTCCTGAAGTTGTATCCCTCGATAATCTTACTGAAGCAACCCCATCCCTCATCTTGATGACCACCAATGAACCAAACACATCTACTATCCTTCTATTCACCCATAATTTCCAGATTAAACACTAATTGGCCACCCTCATTATTGACAATGGAAGACAAAAGAACCTCCTCTCACAAGACTTGGTCCAAGGCCTTCAACTCCTCACTACTTCACATCTAGCCCCTTACCAACTTGGTTGGGTACAAAAGGGAGGCCCTCATATGAAAATTTCTTGGTGTTATGTGGTCACCTTCACCATTGGCCCATTTTGTGATATAGTCACATGCGATGTCTCCCCTCTGGATTGTGCTGACTTGTTACTCAGACTTCCCTACCAATAGGCCTAAAATGTGGTGTACCATGCCAAATATTACCAATACCATCTAGAACTTGAAGGGTGCACCTATGTTCTCACATCCTCTACCCCTTAATCGACTTTTCCACTTACCAGAAATGCACCAGTTAAGAAAATTAGCATCAATAAATGCATATCCTTGTGCCTTGTTTTCCCTGTTAAGCCCGATAACTTGACCAATCCTACACCTCCGGACATGGTCCCCTTACTCCAAGATTTTTTCGATGTATTCACAGACCCTTTACTCCAAGAATTTTTCGACGTATTTTCATTGCATCCTATGGGACTACCCCCATATCACTCTATTGATCATTCCATTGACCCAATACCAAGTGCCTCGACATTTCTCATTAATTCCTTCCTACCTAATTTCCTCTAGAAGCTTCAAATTGAACACCACCACAACTTCCTAACTGCCACATCAACCCTTTCATCATCATCACCTCATAATTCAAGAGAAGTGATCTCAAATTTTTTTGTACAACTAAGGATTCATCTAGATATCTTCACCTAATCCCATGATAGCATTAACAACTTCATCAACTCTTAAGAAAATAGGTTGTAATATCTTCATTTTCACCCATCTTCAAATTTTCACCGCCTTCTATGTCGTTGAAGCTTGACTTGGTTAAATTTTGGATCACCTTTGTATATTATCTTGAGTTTGTCCCATTAACTTTAGTAGTGTTGCAACCCATCACTTTGTTAGCATGGTTAGTGCCACGTCGCTAGAATAACATGTCCGCTTTTTGGAATTATAACCTCATAATCTCTTCTCATTTCGACGTTGAGCATTATTTTGACATGAGCAGCCATTGCCAAATCTGGCACAAAATGTCTACTCCCAAAGCTAGTAAGCTAACTATAACTCCGTGATGCATAATTTCTTCCCATCAAATTTTTTGAATCCTAATGGAATGTGCTCATGGTCATCCTTATTTGCTCAGGATTTTCCTTCCTGCTGTTAAACTGTTTTGAGGGCGAATCAAGTTTTAAAACCAATTGTTGATACTGAGAGGGGTGAATTAGTACTGGCATACGGAAACCTTTTCAACTTATACTAAACCATTCAACTATATCCATTGAACAATTAACAATAGTATAAGATTTTACACCAATACACCACAATACACCATGCACAATATATGAGAAATAATCAATAGTTATTAATCAAGGGAAGTAATGACTTCCAAAGGTAGCAACAACTTCCAAATGTAGTGAAGGGTTAAACCCTCCAAGAGGAAGATACAAATCCTCCAATATCAGAGAGAGAGTTGAACCCTCCATCCTTGCCCTTCCTTCACCCCAAGAATATATGAGAGATACACCAAACTTTACATTTAAATCATCACCATCAACCAACCATCACATATAGAACTGATAATGCTTCCCGAGACTTCTTCAATTTCTTCAATTTATGCAATTATCAATTCTTGGAATAATCTGATCCTGTTAGATAATATTATTCAATTTGTTCTCTGAAACATCTCCAAGTTTCAATTTTGAATCCTCCTCAAAAGAAGTTATAGAGAGAATGGTAGACCTGTTCAACCGTTTATTCAGAGACCTAACTTTTTCTTGTACGTAATGCCTCATACCAATATTTAACATATGATTCAAACTCTCTCACAAGAAACTATAGTATGTAATATTTCCAATTCAATTTTCCCATGTCATTTGGATTCTCTATGAATAAGTTATGACTGTTTTATCCTGAACACTGCTTTTTGACTAGTTTTTAGGACTGGTCACAAACCCTATCTTCCACAGAGTGTATCTCCATAATTATAGAGAATCAAGAGATGAAATTTTACCATAGGTACCTTTGATATTTCTTCCTCAATACCATAGCAATTTCACCATCTGAATCGTTCTAGAAAAAAGTTATAGAAAAAAATGGTAAGATGAACTGAAAATAACATACCTTAGAACACATCACCAAAATATTTCACCCTCCCTTTGAAATCAGCCTCCTTTACTTCTTGATTTCCTCTTAAATTCTTCTTGTGTATAAAATGAATGTATAATGATATTTTATTTATACCATTTATGTCACTTTTATATTAACAGAGTCGACCTGACACTTTCTTTATTTTGTAATTCTTTTCTTTAATTATCTTCTGTGGCCTACATGTACTTCCTTCTTCAATTCACTTTATTACTCTAAAAATTATTTCTCCTCAACCATGAGGATCCACGACGTGTTACACATACTTAATTTGGGAAACAACATGATGTATACTATCCATCCATGGGTGTTGTATTCAGATCTCTCATTTCCTTCATGTCCAACTACCTTAATCAAGCTTGCGGTCCAAAACCCATGTTAAGGCTGACATCAATGACAACAACCAATATTCCAACAAACCTTGCAACGTTCTTTCCCTCACTTACTAGCAGAAGTAGGGATGCTTTCAGATATAAACAAGGAGGAATTGGTCCACTAGGAAGGGCACACATCTTTCTTCGCTAGTCAACATGAGGTCGTATAGCAGTTTGTAAGTAGTTTCTTTTGTAAACTACCCTTGCTAGTCTAGTGAGCAGGGCGCTGACCAATAAAGAATAATTATGTTAGTTAGTTATTTAATAAACAACCCTTGTCATTCCAGTTAAGAAGGGTGTTCCTTAATTTCTGTTAGAAGTCATTTTATGTTAGTTTGTCAAATTGTAAATAGCTCTCGACAGTTTCACTATGCAGAGCATTCCAAAAATAAAGCAACAAATTCCTTGTTGCTGGTGAGGAAAATATGCCCAACCTAATAAAAGGGTGCCCTCTTTTCCTGAATAGAATGATGGTCATTTCTGTTACTCACAGTGTTCTCTTAATTTCTCTCTGCATATTCTATTGTGCATCGTGCTTAGTTTTTTGTTCACCAATATTTTTTTGGTGTTGCGTTTTAGTTTTGCAAGTTAAATTGTGGATCGCTACCCTTATACCTATACCTTATAGACCATACTAATTTACTCTTAACAAATGTTTTTTTGCACATTTATGTTTTGGAAAACAGAATTATATCGGGCAAATAATTATGAAATTGAAAATTTCTAATATGGTTTAAATTGTATTTTTGAATACTTAAATAGATTGATTGACCTAAAAAATTTCCGTTACACTAAGATTGTACAATTTCAGAAATATCTACAATTCTGACAATTCTTCTAAATTTCTGACCGGAATTTGGGCAAAACTAAAGAGAAAAATATATAAAAAATAATTCAAAAACAAAATATTTAAACTAGCTAATTAGATTAAACAACACATACATGAAAACAAATAGTACATACTTATGTTTTGGAAAATAAAATTATATTAAATAACTAACTAATACATGAAAATAAATAGTACACTACAACGAAAATGACAATCAAAACTGCCCAATATAGAAATCAGAGAAACATCAATCATCGATTCAATTATCAGAGAAACCCCAAAATCCAATTTAAGTTTTCATAACACAAACAAAAACACATTTTTCAAATCTTTTTTACCTTCAAAACCAAAGCCATGGTGGACCCCAACAATCACAAAACCGTAACATAAATTCAAAAGCTACGTAAAGAGAGTATACATTTGAGCATCCCAGTGAGTCACGAGTTTAAGTCACAGAGAAGGAAACAAAATCTATAGAATTATCTCTATCTAGATACTATCTTCAAACTTTGATCCAAATAAGGGTATTCTCAACTTCTAGAATGATCCACAACCCTAAATGTACACCTATGATGGCCATTAATCTATTTTCCAAGTCAAATGAAGCCATGAAAATGCTGCGAGTATAATAAATGAATGTTGTAGAATTAGTTATGGAGAAGGCAATGAATGATGTAGAATTAGTTATATCTAGATACTATCGTCAAAAGTTGATTCAAAGAATAGTATTTTCAACATCTAGAATAGAATAACTTATGATTGTTAATAGAGGCTATCAATATGCACCCAACAAAAGTAGAACATTTAATGTTCTATACTGTGGAATATATACCATTAGATTTAAAGGCTTTTTAGATACAATGGTATATATCCCAATATTTAGAGAATTAAATGCCCTACAGGGTGTATATTATTTTCTATCAATGTACAACTCTGCTAGTCATTAATCTATTCCTCGGTCAAATGAAACCATGAAAAATGATGCAAGTATCATATCATCATTTCAACAAGAAGTTAAATGATCTATATGTTGGGATATATACTGTTAGATCTAAAGTTGTTTTAGATCCAATGGTATATATCCCAACACATAGAGCATTAAATGCTATACTACCAGGTGCATATTGTTTTCCATCAATGTACAACTCTATCGATCATTAATCTATTCCCTAGTCAAATGAAGCCATGGAAAATGATGCAAGTATCATATCATCGTTTCATAAAGAATTTAAATGCTCTATATACTGGGATATATACTTTTAGATTTAAAGGTGTTTTATATCCAATGGTATATATCCCAACATGTAGAGCATTAAATGTTGTACTATGGGGTGCATATTGTTTGCCATCAATGTACAACTTTGTTGGTCATTAATCTATTCCCCGGTCCAATGAAGCCATGAAAATTTATGTAAATATCATATCATCATTTCTTCAAAAAGTTTGTTTTTGGCTTTGAATGGATCCGATAATAAAAGTACACCATTCTATTGGAAGCAAACTCATAAAAAATTACAATTACAAAATAATAGGTAACATAATTGGTGGTTGGTGAAATCCAACACCAATCCCACAATGTCCAAGACCAACAATGTGGAAACTTTTCCTACTTATCATTATGTGGTCATGTAATGAAGAACAATATAAACATATACAAAGGAGAGGAAGGTTTGCAAAAGTTGACATTCATGGGAATTTGTATTTAATTCACTCATTGGTGTACACTTTCTTAAATTCATTGATGCAAGATGGACGACTGTGGTAGTTTTTGATATTTGTCTTTTCCTTTTCCATTGCAGGATGATGGCAGAAAAATCATAGACATATATAGGTTAATGATTAAGAAATATTTATATCTTTATATTATAACAATAATCTGAAAAATATAAAAAACAATTCTTATTAACTTCAAGATATACAAATTTCTGAATTTCTATTTTTTATATGTTACATATGTTTAGGCTTAGCTGTTGAAAACCAGAGAGTCGTGTATGGTTTTTGTTGTTTATCAGTCACAAGAGTTGTCCAAAGGATATCCTAATGCTGTCCATCCAATGTTTGTGCATATACATAAGTTTAACAATAATGTCACCTCTTAGTGGAAAAAAGTGCTCAGAATAAAAAGCCATCATGGGGCTAAGACCCTAATGGAGTGAGATCAAGTGACCTGGATGTACAACCTGTAGATGTCCTCTCTTATCCGCATATGGGAATATTAGATATCCACATGGATTATCCACACTTCTCTTAAATCCATTATACAAAGGCCCACCCCAACTATACTATATAAATTATGGAGTTAAGGTCCTCATGCCATTCGTCATTAGGCTCCGGGTCCGCTGTTCTCCTCCTAAAGTCCTAGTAACCCCAATCTTGATCGATAGAGATGAAAGGGGGAAGGACCAACGTCACATATATTGGTTAGAAATATGCACATCTCCCTTCCATAACTACCTCTGCTGACATTGAGGCCCATTAATCATAGTCATTGAGACCCATCACTGCATCAAGATCCATATGATTCTCGATGCTCCAATGGCTAAAGGATGCACATTGTCGACAATGAAAATGTATTCCTCAATCCCCTGAACCTATGGCTACTATTTTTTCCTTTTGTAAGTTACCTTATTTAAATATTGATTCATAAAATCAGACTCAAAGGTGTCAATCTGGAAATTGGTTCATAAGTTTTTATCCAATCAAAATTACAATAATATATAAACATATTATTTTTGATTTTGAACTTTAACAAACTTGATGTTTAGTTTTCAATTTTCTTAATACAATACAAGACCAATGCAAACCACATATATAATAGTCTCCTGCAATAGGTACTCTCTCATGCACGTCATTCCTTATGTAAGCTCAATACATAGTAAAAGTAATGTAGTCTATTAAAACAAAGTAAAAGCTATTATAGGAAATATACATGACATAAAAGTAAATATATAATTCTCCATAAAGTGTGGGAGGGAAGCTTAATTATTTTTTATTATAATATTTTTGTTGCGAAAAACAATGTTGATGTTTATATTCATTTTTATAACTAGATATATTTTCTTGCATCCCATAATTGAATTGGTACAATTGTTTTGAGGGAATGTGTCATGAATCTATAGGCCACCCAAAATTTTCTTTGAAAACTCGATTTTCTCCCAAGTTATTTTGGCACTTGAGATCGTGTGACATTGCCTTGTTCAACCATAATGGCTTGGCCATCCTACACCTACTACAACCAGATTATGTCTCTTCACTTATGGTCTACCCATAAACTTCACCTTAAATGTAACTAAGTCCAACTCAACCAAGCTCTTTCAATAGTAGGCACATATCCATCTTGTGCAGTGGAGGTGCCCCAAACCATTCAATTCTAAGGCCTTACATCCTCCCACACTAAAAATCATTGTCATCTTCGACAACATCTTTAAGAGCCTACGATCCTCCAAGTCTACTTCCCATACCAATACATCCATCCATAATTGAATTTTTCAAATGCTCCACATTCTCATTGCTAGAATTGCAATGAAATTTGCCACTATCCAATTCTTCCTTTGAACTAAGTTCCTTTTCCCAACTTCTGCCAACAATGCTTCTTAGATGCCTTTGTTATTGCTACTGCCTCTTGTTGTAGCTGCAATTTAAGTCCAACACTGTTGCAATTTCCTACTTCTACTACAATCCAACCTTCATCAAGAAGGTGATCAAAATGTCCAAGTGTTGCACTTGTAGCACCCCCACTACTAAACCCAACAATTTTTTTCTAATACCACTAAATTAAAATGCATGTAGGAATGCTAAAAACCCCAATGCATCTAACAACACTTTTAATAAACATGAATGCAAGTAATTAAACATACACACAACAACATATAAATACTCAAGGACACAAAGTTCATACACAATAATTTAAACCTATATATAAAAATAGAGAACAAAGATAAAACATTTATCTTTGTCAACAATTGTGTAACTAGCTACAAAGGATGGACGTTCCACCCAACCGTAGACTTCCTGCTCTAGTTCTTAGTAGTAAGTCACCCCCGAGTTGGGGCTAGCAATCCATAAGAAAGGGTATCTCTATTGTCCACTCACATCCCAATATAACCCACATCGAGCTAATTTTCCTACAACTCTCCAATCCTCCATCTCTCTCCCCTTCAACTTGGACAACCTAAGGAATGGGATCCCCTTCTCTACACACAATCCCTCATGCCTTCCCACTTCTCTCTAAGGCTCCAACATAGTTTGGCTAGGAATCCGTTTTGTTGGGGACTCCAGGGACTTACAACTACAGTTGGAAACTCTTAGCAACAACTCATTTTCTCCATGGTAATTTATTACAAAAAAATATCTTCTACATGCTTAATAGCTTGCATCTTCATACAATTACAACTCCCAAAATCTTCCCACAAACCCCATTATGGATGTCTTCCAACTCCAAGATTTAACACCCTCTTGGTGTCCCAAAACTGCATGTAAAAACTGCCTACAATACCCATTCAAAATTTTCTTTTACCCATGCATGTTGACTCTCACATTACCAAATGTTGAGTGTACTCATCCCCATACTCTCAATAACTATGTGATGTGGCTTTTCACACCAATCATGTTACATGTGTTCAATGATTGGGGATTTGATACACTCAAAAGGAAAATAGAACGTTCATACAAAACAATAATTTTAGAAAGTGGGTTGAGGTTAATACACATGAATAATTACCCCTTGGACCCCTTTGACCCACCCTCTCTTATGGAAACTTAGCCCCCATGGCTTCATCTGTGTCCATATGCAACTGACGATACATTTATTTTATCATTTATATATTCAATGTTTACAGATTAAATTGCTTGGCCCATATATCGTATTTACATTATGCATCACTAAACTAGGGATTAAAAAAGGAGATGTTACATTCCCCTCCCACTACAATTTGCACCGTCCTCGGTGCACAACACTATATCAATATACATGTGAAATTTTTTACATCATAGTACTTGATACTTTTTCAAGTTCACAACTCCTACAACAATTCCAACCAATAATCTCTCTTTCCCCTCAACCTACACAACCCAAGGAAGTGTACCCCCTTCTTTGCATTGTAGTCCCTCAGGCTGTACCAATTCCCTTCCAAGGCTCCAACACATGTAGGATAGGAAGTCTTCGAGTTGTGGCTCTAGAAACTCCAACTGCCAAAATGGATTCTTTCATACTTATATACAAATATACGTTTGGGCTTCTTCAAAACTTGCAAAACTTCACAGGTACTCCTCCTGCATGGTCTCCTCATACTCCTACATGTCATCTTCAAGATCGTAGTAAGTTTATTGGACCTTTACTAGGCCAATGGATTTATTCCTGAGCACTTTGACTTTCTGGTCCAGGATGTACACTAGCTCCACTCGAAAGTTCCCTTTGTGCTCTACTTGGATCATAGTCCAATCAATCACATGGTTAGGATCAAGCATATATTTCTTCAATAAAGAAACATGAAACACATTATGAATTCTCATGGATGTAGGAAATGCAAGCATGTATGCAACTGAGTCTATCTTTTCTAGAACTTCAAATGGCCCACAATATCTCCTTGCCAACTTTGGGAAACTTTCCAATCTTAGTGAGCTCTTCTTAGCCTTTACTTTTAAAAGCACATGCTCACCCACTTTGAATTCTATGTATGACCCATTTTTATCTGCATAACTCTTCTTGTCCTTTGTAACCTTTAAATTATGCATTCTATTTACCATCTTCTCTTCCATTTCCCTTAGTAATTCTGGCCCAATAACTACTATGTTTGGTGGGTTGTCCCAACTTACTAGTGTGTTGCATTTCTCACCATACAAGGCTTCAAACGAGCTCATATTCAATGATGCATGATACCCATTATTGTAATTAAATTGAACCAAATGAAGATAGTATTCCCACTTGGAAGGCTTGTCCATTACATACATTCTCAACATATTATCAATTATCTATTTGATTATCTCTATTTTCCCATCTAACTCTGGGTGATATGCAATATCAAAATTCAAATTAGTCCCAAATCCTTTAAATAACTCCTTCCAAAAATTATAAGTGAACTTGGGATCTATGTTTGACACTATTTTCTTAGGAACACCATGTAACCTAAAAATTTCCTTCATATAAATCTATGTAATATTGGTTGTCTTGTGAGTCATTTTCACTGGAATAAAATGTGAAACCTTTGTAAGCTTGTCCATCACTATCATGATGGAATCATGTTACCTTACTTCTCTCAAAAACTTGGTGATAAAATCTATTGTAACTACCTCCTATTTCCATTTAGGAATGGGCAATGGCTGTAACAATCCCGTTGAATGTTTATGTTCAGTCTTCACTTTCAGACATCCCATGCACTTGGATATGTAATCAACCACATCTTTCTTCATTCCAGGCTAGAAATATTGGCTTCTTTCTACTGCATTTGTCTTTTGGTATCTTATATGACCAACATAAGGTACAATGTGCATCTCTTTCAACAATATATTTCTCAATAACTGAGAGTTAGGAACATAGAATTTGTCCCTGAAAAAGAGAATTCCATCCTCTTCTAGTCTGTAGTCTTTAAATTTCAGTGGTACAATTTCCTACTATAAGCCTTCTATAACTTGTGCATAGTGCTAATATGATGTTAGAGCTTCCAAAATTCTTCTTTTTAAATTTGAACAATACATGATAATGGCTACAACATGCATTTCATGCACCCTTTGGCTGAGTGCATCAACCACTTTATTCTCTTTTCCCTTGATGTGATTGATGTTGAAGTTGTATTCACTGATAAATTACAACCATCTAGTCTGTCTGGCATTTAGTTTGAGATGCTTAAACAAGTGTTTCAGACCACTATGATCTATCTTTAGCCCAAACTTTTCGCCCATGAGATAATGCCTCCACATTTTTAATACATGAACTATGGCTGCCAAATCTAGATCATGGGTAGCATGATTTATTTCATGCTCCTTAAGCTTCCTTGAATCATAACATATGACATTCCCATTTTGTGTAAGGAATCCACCAATCCCTCCCTTACATACATCCATGAACACAATAAAATATTCATATGGATCTGCAACCTTTAGAATGGTTTCATTGGTCAATAATTCTTTCAAGTGTTGGAAACTCTCCTCACACTTGGAAGTCCATTCAAGATTTGGTCCCTTCTTTTGAAGTGAAGTGATCGTATGTGTGACCTTGGAGAAACCTTCAATCAATATCCTATAATATCCATCTAATACCATAAAGCATTTCACTTCTAAACCTTTCTTTGGAACTGGTTGACTTTTGATTGCTTCATTCTTCTTAGGATCCACCGCATACCCTCCTTTGAGACGATGTGACCCAAATAATGGATTTTCCTTTAATAGAAGGTACACTTGCTTAACTTGGTATACAATTGGTACTCTCTCAACATCTTTAGAACCATCCTCAAATGTTGCTCATTCTCCTCCTTTGTCTTGGAGTAGATAAGATTATCATCCAAGAAGACAATGACAAATTTGTCTAGGTAATCCTTGAACACTCCATTCATTAGACACATAAAAGTCGATGTTGCATTTGTTAGGCCAAATGGCACCACCACAAACTCTAATGGCCATACCTCTTCCCAAATGCTGTCGTGTTGGTATCTTCTCCGACTTTCACTTAATGGTAACCTGACCTTATGTCAATTTTGGAAAATATCATTGATCCTTCCAGTTGATAAAAAATATCATCGATCTATGGTAGAGACTACCTATTCTTTACAATTGCCTTACTAAGTTGTCTGAAGTCAATACACAACCTCAAAGTTCCATCATTTTCTTCACAAAAATCATTAGGGCACCCCAAGGTGAGACACTTGGGTGTATGTACCCCTTCTTCAACAATTCTTCTAGCTGCATATGCAACTTTTTAAGCTCTGGTATGATCATTATGTAGGGATTTTTGGACACTGGGGTAGCTCCAATAATTAAGTCAATAGAGAACTAACTATCTCTTTTTAGTGGCAATCCTAACAATTCCCCAAACACATATTCATATTCCTTCAATACTGGATAATCTTCCATATGGGTTGCATATATCTGACATCCTTCATACTCCTTCATATTCCTTCAATACTGGATAATCTTCCATATGGGTTGCATATATCTGACATTCTTTCCTAAAATTTGTTTCAATGACAATTCTGAAATTTCTTTGATAGATATAGGTCTTAGAATACCTTTCATCGTCCTTAAATTCCCTTCCTCTTCAAGGCATGTGAAAGCCTTGTTGTAGCAATCTAGGACATTACAATGATTTTCCAACCAATCCATACCAATTAAGAAATCATATGGCCCAAGTGGTATGATGTTCAAATTTTCCTTAGTGCTAACTCCATTAATGTTCACTGTGAAATCCTTGACAAGTTCACTGATTTTCCTCTTGGTTTTAATGGCTAGCTAAATCAACCAAGACTTTTCATGCTTACATCTCTTCAATTTAAACATTTCAACTATTTTTGGATCTATACAACTATGTTTAGCTCCAAATCAATCAAAATAGTTATGGGATGATTATCAATCTCACCTTCTACCACAATCATGTGGGATTTCTAGTGTGCTTGTCTATTGTCCAAGGTTACATAACTCCTTGGCATGCTCTTACCCATGTCATCCAAAATATCAACTTTCTGAATGTTATGCATAGTCCTGATTCTATCTTCTTTGTCAAGACAATATTTATACAAGTGGTCTCCTTGACATCCCCAACACTTTATGGGTTGCAATATTGGCTTCTTTCCAAGAGAATCTGTCATTTTATGTTCACCTTGTGTTGGATTCCCTTGCTGATATGCTGGAGAGATGTTTTTGATTAAAGGAAGCTTGAATCCCTTCTTTCTTCGATCCATCTTGCCTCTCTTCTTATCATCCTAATCCTTTTGAAAATATGGAATTCCCTTGTTCTTCTCATACAAATACTTATCCTTCCCCATGGATTCTTCCAAATTTATAGGCTCATCAAATTGGATTTTATCTTTGTAAAATGATGGCAACCCACTCAAGAACCTCTAATTTTTCACCTTCTCGTCCATGGTGAAGTCCACGTACCTCAAGAGCTTTAGGAATTTCTTCTCATACTCCTCCATAGTCATATTTCCTAGCTTGAGTTCAAATATTCTTGCATCGTCTTGTCATAGTAATGATTTGACAAGTACTGCTGCTAGAATGATCTCTTGAACTGTTTCCAGAAAATTATCTTTTCATCAATATGCTTGACTTGCTTCAGTTGGTCCCACCACATGGAATCCTTCCCCTGAAGATGATATATAGCAACACTTGCCTCCAGGTTTGATGAATAATTATGCAATTGGAAATATTTTCTTATTCCCAAAAACTAGGATTTAACATCTTCTCTTTTCCCATGCTTTCCATCAAATGATGGTGGCTTGAGTTTGATGATCTCTCCTTGAAAAATATCCAACTCATGCCTCCTCCTTTGATTTTTGATAGGGGACACACTTGGGATGCTATATGACTTTGAACATGCATGTGATCTACTGGTCAAGTGTCCTAGTGAATGATGATGTCTACCAACACTCCTTGATATCCTATATCCCCCATGCTCATTCCTCTTATCATTAGATATGGATGTTGCTACTTTCCTTGCATTGGTTGCTTGTTTTGTGCCAAAATATTTATTGACTTGTCTCTACAACAAATTCAAATTCTATAACAACTCAATGTTAATTTACTTCTTCTCCTCTTGAGAACTTATCAACCTTTCATTTTCTTCTCTATAAATCTTCACTTATTCTACAAACTTTTCATAGTCTCAATCATCTCCATAGGCTCCACCCTGCTTATACATACATTGGACTCAATCTTTGCATTTTCCATGCTGATATGTAAACCTCAGATCTCATATTCATGGATGTAAGATCCTTGGGAATCATCCATATCTCTAGTCCTCATATAGGAACCAAATTGTTTTTACCATACCTCTAATTCTAAAAAAATGTGCATGCAACAATTATTATTATAATTATGTATATTGTAAAATTGTCATTAATTAAGCTAGATGCCCTTCTTTGCCTTGATTTTCTGAAGAACATTGATAACTTAATCAAAATTATGAGATTTCAAATATATTCCCTTATGAATTAGCTTTCTTATGACTGTACTTATGTCTCAATCTGATTCCTGAGTGGAAAGTTATGACTTTCCAAAATTAGCAGATTCACCTTTTTTCACTGGTACCAATAATATCAAGGAATAACTTCTGCCTCTTGTAGAAGAAAATATGGCAAGAAACAAGAAAGTTTTTATATAGGGCGTTGATAGTATTCCTAATTTTGAATACACGACAACTCTCAAATTTAGGATCTGATGCTCCATCCAACTTCTGCATCAATTTAGATTTGGAAACTGTCCTTTTTCATTTTCTCTAGACTTGTTTTTAGCCGAAAATGGCTATCTCCCAAATGGAGAAAAACTGGAAAAAACTCCCTCAAGACAAATTTGTGCAGATTTATGAGTATGTAAAATGTCAACTAAATAATTTTTTCCAAAATTGTGATCTGGGGTCCCTTTTCTTCCCTGTAAGATTTCAAAAATCCCCAAAAAGTGCTTGGGAATAGTGGATTTTACCCTGTTTAGGCAACTCCAATCCAACTCCTTTATAATTTTAGTAGAATCCCAACTAGGTATCTCCACGCCTTCTTTTTTGACTCTCTATAAAAAATTCACCTTTATCTGGGCCCCAATTGCTGAGCACAACCCAGATCTTTAAAAACCACTCTTACATTTTCTAGAAAATAAAAGCAGAACTGGACAAAGGCCCTCAATGACACATTTGTAGCCTTCATCATTGCGAACATACCCTTGAAATTTCACTTGATTGTGAGTTGAAATGCTCTTGTTATGGCCAAACCAAGTTTTTGGCTCTAAACTTCTTTTGGTCTTTGTCCAATTTTCTCCTTCCCTTTCTTCCTCTTTCTCTTCTTTTCCTTTCCTCCTCTTTCTCTTCTTCCCTTCTCTTTTATTATTTCTTCTCTTCTCCTTTCCTTTATCAGTGATTTCTTATCTTTTCCACTCGTCGATGTTTCAGTGTTGAATTTTTTTTTCTTCACCGATGTTTCGGCACCAAAAGGATTTTCTTTGTTGACATTTTGACACCAGGAACTCTTTTCTTCGTCAATGTTTCAATGCCAAAAATATTTTCTTCGTCGACGTTTCGACATAGTGAATTATTTTCTTCATCAACATTTCGGTGACAAAAGTATTTTCTTCACCGATGCTTCTTCACTGGAAACTCTTTTCTTTGTCACTGTTTTAGTGCTAGAAACTCTTTTCTTCATTGACATTTTGGTCCCAAAATACTTTTCTTCGCCAACACTTTGATGTCGAATTTTTTTTTCTTCTTCAGAATTTCAACACCAAAAGTATTTTCTTTGTCGACATTTTGGCACAAAAAATCCTTTCTTCGTAGAGGTTTCGACACCAAAAGTCTTTTCTTTGTCAATGTTTTGGTGTCAAAAGTCCTTTCTTGATCGATGTTTTGACACCACAAATTCTTTTCTTCGTTGAAATTTAGGCACTAGAAATTATTTTCTTCATTGACATTTCAACACCAAAATTATTTTCTTTGCTAACATGCCAGCACCAAAAGTCCTTTCTTCATCGACATTTCATCGCCAAAATTCTTTTCTTCATCGACGTTTCAGTGCCAAAAGTATTTTCTTCATCAACACACACTGTATCGACGGAAACGATCTTTTTTACACTGAATGGATTTTGCATATTTTGAGCTAATGACCATTGTGACCATCACAAAAAACACTGAATCGACTCACCTTCTGAGTTGAATTTGACCCATTAGCTAACAAATGACTACACAGGGATAACCCCCAATGCTAACATGAGATTTGGGGGGATTTTGGCTCCATAAGTTTTTTCTGGGTGAACTCAATTTCATCGAAAACAACACAGGTAACAATCCATTGTTTTGTAATAGGCCGTTGCAAGCCCAATGCTACAACCTTCATCTTTGACACCACTTTGTAACATCCCCACTATTAAACCCAACAAAATGTTTCTGATACCGCTAAATTAAAATGCATGCAACAATGCTAAAAACTCCCATGCATCTAATACCATTTTTAATAAACATGAATACAACTAATTAAACATATAGAGAACATGATATAAATATTCAAGGATAGAGAGTTCATGCACAACAATTTAAACCTATAACTAAAAACAAAGAACATGGATAAAACACTTATCTTTATCAACAAATGTGTAATCAAATTCATAGGATGGAAATTTCACCCAACCATATACTTTCTATTCCAATTCTCAGTAGTGATTCACCCTCGATTTGGAGGTAGGAATCCACATGAAAGGGTGTATCTAATGTCCACTTACAACCTATTATAACCCACAACAAGCTGCTTTTCCTACAACTATCTGAATCCTTTAGCTATCTTCCCCTTAACCTACACAACCCAAGGAATGGGACCCCCCTTCTTTGCACGTATTCCTTCAAGCCTTCCCACTTCCCTCTAGGGCTTCAACATAGGTTGACTAGGATTCTCTTTTGCTGGGGACTCCAAGGACTTACAATTGCAACATGAAACTCTCAGCAACAACTCATTTTCTCTGTGGTAATTTATTACACACAAATCTCTTCTACATGCCTAACAACCTATTTCTTCCTGCAATTATATCTCCCACAAGCTTCCCACAAACTCCACTATGGTTGTCTTCTAGCTCCAACACTCAATACCCTCTTGTTGTCCCAAAACTGCATGGAAAAACTACCTACAATACCCATTCAAATTTCTCTTTTACCCATGCCTGTTGACTCTCACATTCCCCAATTTTGATTGTACTCAGCCTCGTACTCCCAATAACTATGTGATGTGACTTTTTACACCAACCCTCAAGTACTTGTATTCAATGATTGGGGCTTTGATACATTCACAAGGAAAATAAAAGTTTCATACAAAATAATAATTTTAGATAGTGGGTTGGGATTAATACACATGCATAATTCCCCCTTGGACCCCCCCTCTCTTGTGGAAACTTAGCTCCCCATGAATCCGTCTATGTCCATCTGCAACCGATGATACTTTTGTTTTATTATTTCAATATAATTTTTTTTACATATTACATTGCTTGGACCATGAACATATATCATATTTACATTATATATCGCTAAACTAGGGATGTTACCACATCATCCAAACTTTCTACTGCATCAATACTCTTGACCCATTATACCGTGCTTATGTACCCTGAACTCTCCATGCCTTGAACTAGTTAGGTGGCCAATCCGAATATCATGCCCAAGCCATAAGAATGCACTTCTTCATGCCTGGAATGATTGCTTCCTACTGAACTTTATTATGCTTGAACAACCCTACTGGACCAAGGCAAGGTCACCACCTTCACCTCCAAATTGTCAAGTCACCTTCTGCAACCCAACATTATAACAACTTCATTGAACTTAACACCTTTTCTTGGTGCACTTAGGGTCCAATGCCAACTCCTAGGTAAAGGATCATGTTAATCTCTATAGTCAAGAATAGGGGGGAAAATGTGAATCACAACCACTGACCTCAAACACTCTATCGATTTGTCCAAAGTCCCATATGTTAGATGAGTTAATCAAAATAATTCAACACTTATTTCTTAAGAGAAGCATTCCCACTCCAATACTTTTGTCATCTTTAACCAATGATCTCATGATATTCCCAAAATTGCATGTAAAAACTGCCTACAATACCCATTCAAAGTTGTCTTTTACCCATGCCCGTTGACTCTCACATTCCCCAATGTGATTGTACTTAGCCTTGTACTCAAAATAACTATGTTATGTGGCTTTTCACACCAACCCTATTACATGTATTCAATGATTGGGTATTTGATACACTCAAAAGGAAAATAGAAGGTTCATACAAAATAATAATTTTAGATAGTGGGTTGGGATTAATACACATGAATAATTCCCCCTTGGACCCCCCACTCTTATGGAAACTTAGCTCCCCATGACTTCATCCATGCCCATATGAAATCGATGATACATTTATTTTATTATTTCGATATACAATGTTTACATATTACATTTCTTGCCCCACGACCATATATTGTATATACATTATACATCGCTAAACCAAGGATGTTACCACAACATCCAAACTTTCTACTGCATCAATACTCTTGACCCATTATACCATGCTTCTTTACCTTGAACTAGTTAGGTGGCCAATTCGACTATCATGCCCAATCCATAAGAATGCACTTCTTCATGCCTGTAATGATTAATTCCTTTTGAACTTCATTACGTTTGAACAACCCTATTGGACCAAGGAAAGGTCACCACCTTCACCTCCAAATTGTCAAGTCACCTCCTCCAACCCAACATTATAACAACTTCATTGAACTTGACACCTTTGCTTGGTGCACTAAGGGTCTAGTTCCAACTCGTAGGTAAAGGATCATGCTAATCTCTATAGTCAAGAATAGGGGGGAAAGTGGGAATCACAACCACTACCCTCAAACACTCCAATAGTTTGTCCAAAGTCCCATATGCTATATGAGTCAACCAAAATAATTCCACACTTCTTTCTTAAGAGAAGCACACCCACACCAATACTTTTTTCATCTTCAATCAATGATCTCATGATATTTTTGTCATCATGGTATTTATCCTCAAACTGCCCAAGGATCACTTTGCCTTACCCAAGGTCCCAATATACGAAGGTGGGTGAGCATCTTCCTTGTCAACTTGGTCTACTTTCCTATATGAACCATCCAGGTTGAATGCACACATTTCTTAATCAAATCCTTTTCTATCTCCATCTGTCCACTTAGAAATGGACTTCCCTGATCTTTTAGGCAAGTGTCCTTCACTTTGGCATTTCCATCATTGCTACATAAAGGAAAGGTCTCCAACCCTTCATTAAAGTTGTCAAGTTTCCTCCTACAACTTAATAATTTCTTCAAGGAACTCATGCACTAGTGTCTCCTTTCCCACTGTCCTACTTCTTAGAAAAGAAAATGCATAAACCAACATTGATGTGGAGAAGAGGATGGGATGTTGCCATCATGAGTTTCATCCTTATGAAAAAATGACTTCTCATATGTCTATCCTTTCACTAAACTTGGCACCTTTACAAGTTTCTTAAACTCCATGGCCTACTCTTAGGAAACACGCCAAATGTGGCTTTGATCAGTGAACAAAATATGGCAAGTGGCTTACAAGGCCACCTCCAACAAATGCAACAAATATCTACCTGGAATCCACCATGGGATTTGTCTTAGCAAACTATTGTTCTTGACTTTTTTCCCCAAACTTGACTAAACATGTTGTTAAGTCACCAAGAACCTTAAATGTTTCCTTTATAGTTTGTTCCACTTGGGTTCCTCCCAAGGCTACTGGCTTTATCTTAAAAATATGTTGCAATTGGACTTCTTCCAAGACTTCCCACTTCTTCTTCAAAGGGAAATCAATGGAAAAATGATTTTGATAATAAATAAAACAAACAACATACTTACCTTTGGAATTAGGCAAATTCAATTGCTTCCTTGTCTTCATAGACTCTTCTTCTACACTATCCACACTGCACATGGGTATGGCCAAATAATCTATCCAATTCTCAAAGACTCAATTCTACCTCGTTGTCTCTAGCCTACTCTTGTCCACCTTCTCAACCTATCATTGCAACATACTACTCCCTTCTAAGTCATGGTGAAGAGCACCTAAATTCTTCAAGGTATATGCGGATATACTATCTTAGTTTCTTACTTCACCAAGGCTCTAAGTTTATGTTTTCTAGTCTTCAAGTCACTCATGTGGCTGCTTGGAAACTTGTCCGAATGCCCACTTCTTTTCCTTTAGTTCTCTCAGATGTGATGAAGAGAACTTGAGCTACTTTGATATCACTTGTCATGGAAGTGACAATGGTGAATAGTGCCAAAATTCCCCAAATCAACTCTAATACAACCTTTCCTTTAGAAGGTGGTGAAGAGTATGCTCTGATGCCACTTGTCATATAATTACAATCTACTCAAAAATTTCTCTACAAACTTGAGTTTCTCCCAACTCATTTTTGGCACCTAAGGTCGCGTGGCATTGCCTTGAATTGACCACAATGGATTTGCTAGCCTGCACCTACTACACCCAAACTACACCTATTCACTTAATCTACAATATATCAAATGAAACTAAATCATACTCAACCAAGTTCATTCAATAATAGGAACACATCCATCTGCAAAATTTAAAACATCAGGCCAACATTAATTTAATACTTAGCCAATATTTCAATACTTAGCTTACACAAAGCAAAGCAAGGAATAGTAACATCCAACACATAAAGAATCCACAACACACATGTATAGGCGACATCCAAGGCATGTGCCTTAACTTTATTTAGATGAAGTGTTACAGATATAAAACAAGGGACTAGAATCCTTCTACCTACAACTCCATTCTAGATGTACAATGAATCTATGCCAACATTTCCTTTTTCCTACTACCTAATGGACTTACATAATCTAACCGTTGAAGCAACCATAGACCTGCCTCCTATAGGTCTTGTCTTTTTCTCCTTCTCACTCAACTAATGCAATTTGTTGTATTGTGCCAAACCTATGCTTGCAAGCCCCTCTAAGCCTAAGCGGATCCAAGTTCCCACATTGCCAATTTGCCAACTTCAACTATACTCGATGGTGCCTCTACCCCCTTCATGACTTGTCAGTGAATTGCCCAATGTCCAATGGTGTTGTGCCCAACTATGCCCATTGCACCCAATATTGTTCCCAAGTTCATCCAATGGACGTGTTCCCAATATAAGTGTGCCCAGTGGATGTGCACCCATCAAGTTACTCCCATGATTGCGTTCTATAGATGATTGTGCTTGAAGATACTTTTGCCATCCCATGAAACTGTCAAGTGTGGAGCACCCAACTCCTTGGGTCAACGTGTAGCCCAAGCACCCAAGTTTATAAAAGATAGTTAATTTGTCTATGCCAATCTTGTCCATCATGCATCATACTTATAGATTGGATAGGGTCATTTGCCATAACCTCCACTTTGCCTTCCCTCACCAAGTTATTTTCCAAGTTTTTCTTAGTGCGTCCAACTAGTGTGAGATGCTAAGGTCTAGAGTTCACCCAATATGATCAAGGGAACCCAACATGTCCATGCTGCACCTTTCCATCATGAAAAGGTGCCAAAAATTGGCTCTTCTAACCATTAACCTTTTTTCATGTCCATTTGTGTTAGTCAATGACCACTAAAGTGATCATGTGGCAGAGGTGCTTGAAGCCATTCAAGGCTAGGACCTTATCAAATGTTTGTCCATTTGGCACTGGCATGATTGAGAGTAGCAAGGTGTATTTAGAACCTAGGTATATGTGTCATGTCTATAACATTAATAAATTAATTTAAAAAAAAATATTGAAGTCCATAAAAATGAAAATTTAAAAAATAACAAATCACAATAATAAAAATATTTAAAAAAGGGATCATAATTTTATAAAACTATAATAAAATAATAAATAAATAAATAAAACAACATAAATCCATATTAATCCCATATATTTTAAGCATTTATAGAATTATATATCTGTTTCTTTTGATTCCTCTTGATACTTATTATATCCAAAGTTAAAATAAATTTATGATAGTTAATCAATAACTCAGGTTCCATTTCACATATCGATCACATTTTAATGAGGCATGTATGATAAGTAAAATGCAAAATAGTATAATGTTGGTGAGGGACAAATTAGATGGCATGGGAACTCATCATTAGAGTGTGGTGATATGATGGTTAGATGGTATGCTTGAAACAATATGGAGTGCTCTAAATCAATATGGAAGTACACGGTATGTCTGGTATGGTTCTTGAATTAATTGAACACTAATCATTATGATACCATAAAACTTTCCATTATGGTAATAATTACCTCAATTAAATTTTAAAGGTTTATTTGGATGTTAAATATTCAATTTAATAATAACATTTGCACAATTTTCTCTTATTACAAAGTACTTGAGCAAAATATACATCTAATCTAATCCAATCCAACTCAAGCAAGAGAAAGCTCTTGATTGAACATTTATACAATTACTGGAAACAAAGCCCTTTGATTGATCCAATCTAACTCAAGCAACTTAAACGTCTTGGAAACAAATATTAGAATAAGATCTAGATAAAGGGGAGGCATAATGATAAAACAATGAAGGATCAACAATGAAATGAATTCAAAAAAATATATTCAATATTAACTCTAGTTCACTTAATACAATAGTGTTTGTCTCTTTGATAGAGATTATAGTTTGTTGTAAGGTCTAATTACTACTTATTCGAGAGGAAGTGGTTGAGTGATTATCTCAATTATCATCCAATAATAACTCAATGCCTAATAACTTGATATTATTACATAAGTAAGCCTTATAATCTAACAACAAAAACCTTTAATTAATTGTAACAATCAAGGTTGAAATTTGAAAACGAAAAAACATATCAAATTTGATGGTTTTAACAATTACATTACTCGTTTTGACATTTTTAATAAAAAATGATAACAATTATGAAGAATATTTAACTATATTTAATGAGAAAATTACCCTGTGACCAACAATTTTCCCATCAAATACCATCCCTCATAACGATTATCAAACAACTGGAATGACAAAGTAGGAACAATATGAACCGTCCCACATGCAAATCGAAGTTACATTTATTAAGAGTTTAACCCCATCCTTAATATTGTTTTCCCCACCCCTTTTTTCAATATAAAAAAATTCCCTTGGCCATATATGGCATTGTAAAGTAAATTTATCCTATTAATGGATTGGTAAGCCAATGTGCTTACGGTCTCATTCTTTGCCCTCCAAAATTAATAATACTTTGATAGTAATATTAGAGTTAAAATGATTAATTCCAAAGTTTTTTTAAATTCAAAATTAATTTCAAAGTTCTAAGTTTATAAATCACAAAAAATTAAATTAGTTATTTAGGTTGTAAAGTTTATTAATAGTTTGATTTATGAATTTGAATCCTATGGACAACACAAGA
>SNQJ01S0043109.1:0-17908 GCA_010110895.2 Picea sitchensis | reverse complement strand
TAATAGGTTGGTCATGGGCCATATCACACATGATCTGGCCCACCTATGCCACTTACCCGATTAATGGTTGTCAATCACCGTGGACACCTAGGAAAGTATTTACTTGGTGGTCCTCCAAAGTGGTCTATTCCACCTCTAGCATGTCATCCATCAAGATCTCCAACTTTTGCAAGAATGTCTTTATCTTTCTAGGCTAGTCCTCATCACAATGTTGGCATTGGGCCTCTGGCCTTGGTCTTTCCTCTTCAATAGTAGGTCTACATGGCCCAACAGGATCCCCCTATGAAACCAATGGCCCCCTTGGCCCCACATTTATAAAAACCCATATCCAATCAAAGTATCAATATCATTGTCATGTAAAAAATAAAAAACATTTGAATGTCACTTAAAAGAAAAGGCACTAACAGATCAAATTCACTCCATGCAGCCCCAAGTGATAGTGGTAGGTTTGGGTTCCCAATAAATTCCATTACCCTACAAGGATTCTCTTGGATCACATTGACCTACTCATGTTATATTTCAAAGAACCAACCCATGAAGTCTTAACCAACCTAAAATCCATTGAAGCAAGACCTCAACTCACCCCAGTGCACCATCTATATCTCTTGGGGTCATCTTGTCCTCACCACCACATTTGAGCACATCATCAATATCCTCTCAAAAAACAAAGAGCTAATTAGGCTCAGGAAAGTAAGCAGACCATGCCCTTACCTATAACACTCCCTCATATGAGAGTGCACCAAGCATGAGAGCAAAGTTTGCAGGGAAACATGCAAGTAATTTTTTAAAACTAACACAAAACATAAAAATGACATATCATGTAAAGCACAAACAAGGACAACATCATGTGTGTGTGTGTGTGTGTGTGTGTGTGTGTGTGTGTGTGTGTGTGATCACAAACGTTTGTACATATCAAAGTTTCTTCTCAAAAATATACATAATGTCAGTATAAAAAATCGGGGGCATCAAGCCCATAAGCCATAACAAGATGGCCATCCTAGCCTCTAAGCAGGTATAAACTTCATAATAGGTTGGTCACGGGCCATATCACACATGATCTGGCCCACCTATGCCACTTACCTGATTAATGGTTGTCAATCACCGTGGACACCTAGGAAAGTATTTACTTGGTGGTCCTCCAAAGTGGTCTATTCCACCTCTAGCATGCCATCCATCAAGATCTCCAACTTTTGCAAGAATGTCTTTATCTTTCCAGGCTATTCCTCATCACAATGTTGGCATTGGGCCTCTGGCCTTGGTCTTTCCTCTTCAATAGTAGGTCTACATGGCCCAACAGGATCCCCCTATGAAACCAATGGCCCCCTTGGCCCCACATTTATAAAAACCCATATCCAATCAAAGTATCAATATCATTGTCATGTAAAAAATAAAAAACATTTGAATTTCACTTAAAAGAAAAGGCACTAACACATCAAATTCACTCCATGCAGCCCCAAGTGATAGTGGTAGGTTTTGGTTCCTAATAAATTCCATACCCCTGCAAGGATTCTCTTGGATCGCAATGACCTACTCATGTTAGATTTCAAAGAACCAACCCATGAAGTCTTAACCCACCTAAAATCCATTGAAGAAAGACCTCAACTCACCCCAGTGCACCATCTATATCTCTTGGGGCCATCTTGTCCTCATCACCACATTTAAGCACATCATCAATATCCTCTCAAAAAACAAAGAGCTAATTAGGTTCATGAAAGTAAGAAGACCATGTTCTTACCTATAACACTCCCTCATATGAGAGTGCACTTGGTACTGTAATTAAAACATGTATTACCATCATAATCCAAATCATTATGGATTGTTGATGTAAATTCCATGAAATTCATTGCAAGCCTTAAACAAGGACCCAAAAATACAAAAAATATTATTAATTATTTTGTATCAGGGAAGGGTGAGCGTAGGATTGGAAACCATATAGGAGCATCGATTAGAAACCACATATATGAGCAATGATCACATGAATATTTTTTATGATTTAATAGCATACCAAGCAACTAAATAAGGAATTCAAGATCCTTAAAACAATTATTGCTTGTGGTGGATTTTTCTTCCAAAAAAAGCCTTGTGGGATTACCTCTCTTTGGAATATATAGATGGAGGGCATCTCAACTACCGACCACAAAAGTGATTGGTAACTTTGAGGGACTCGATTAGATCCTATAACCTAAACTTCCCATAAGAAACATACCTTAAACAAATAATTCATTCGATTGAACTAACCCTTGAAGATGATCAAGATAAATTTACTAATACATGTTATTTAAAATTATAACTACTAAATATAACCATCACTACCACATCACTACCATGTAAGTGAATCACACCTATAGTCTTGTGTTGTCCATAGGATTCAAATTCATAAATCAAACTATTAATAAACTTTACAACCTAAATAACTAATTTAATTTTTTGTGATTTATAAACTTAGAACTTTGAAATTAATTTTGAATTTAAAAAAACTTTGGAATTAATCATTTTAACTCTAATATTACTATCAAAGTATTATTAATTTTGGAGGGCAAAGAATGAGACCGTAAGCACATTGGCTTACCAATCCATTAATAGGATAAATTTACTTTACAATGCCATATATGGCCAAGGGAATTTTTTTATATTGAAAAAAGGGGTGGGGAAAACAATATTAAGGATGGGGTTAAACTCTTAATAAATGTAACTTCGATTTGCATGTGGGACGGTTCATATTGTTCCTACTTTGTCATTCCAGTTGTTTGATAATCGTTATGAGGGATGGTATTTGATGGGAAAATTGTTGGTCACAGGGTAATTTTCTCATTAAATATAGTTAAATATTCTTCATAATTGTTATCATTTTTTATTAAAAATGTCAAAACGAGTAATGTAATTGTTAAAACCATCAAATTTGATATGTTTTTTCGTTTTCAAATTTCAACCTTGATTGTTACAATTAATTAAAGGTTTTTGTTGTTAGATTATAAGGCTTACTTATGTAATAATATCAAGTTATTAGGCATTGAGTTATTATTGGATGATAATTGAGATAATCACTCAACCACTTCCTCTCGAATAAGTAGTAATTAGACCTTACAACAAACTATAATCTCTATCAAAGAGACAAACACTATTGTATTAAGTGAACTAGAGTTAATATTGAATATATTTTTTTGAATTCATTTCATTGTTGATCCTTCATTGTTTTATCATTATGCCTCCCCTTTATCTAGATCTTATTCTAATATTTGTTTCCAAGACGTTTAAGTTGCTTGAGTTAGATTGGATCAATCAAAGGGCTTTGTTTCCAGTAATTGTATAAATGTTCAATCAAGAGCTTTCTCTTGCTTGAGTTGGATTGGATTAGATTAGATGTATATTTTGCTCAAGTACTTTGTAATAAGAGAAAATTGTGCAAATGTTATTATTAAATTGAATATTTAACATCCAAATAAACCTTTAAAATTTAATTGAGGTAATTATTACCATAATGGAAAGTTTTATGGTATCATAATGATTAGTGTTCAATTAATTCAAGAACCATACCAGACATACCGTGTACTTCCATATTGATTTAGAGCACTCCATATTGTTTCAAGCATACCATCTAACCATCATATCACCACACTCTAATGATGAGTTCCCATGCCATCTAATTTGTCCCTCACCAACATTATACTATTTTGCATTTTACTTATCATACATGCCTCATTAAAATGTGATCGATATGTGAAATGGAACCTGAGTTATTGATTAACTATCATAAATTTATTTTAACTTTGGATATAATAAGTATCAAGAGGAATCAAAAGAAACAGATATATAATTCTATAAATGCTTAAAATATATGGGATTAATATGGATTTATGTTGTTTTATTTATTTATTTATTATTTTATTATAGTTTTATAAAATTATGATCCCTTTTTTAAATATTTTTATTATTGTGATTTGTTATTTTTTAAATTTTCATTTTTATGGACTTCAATATTTTTTTTTAAATTAATTTATTAATGTTATAGACATGACACATATACCTAGGTTCTAAATACACCTTGCTACTCTCAATCATGCCAGTGCCAAATGGACAAACATTTGATAAGGTCCTAGCCTTGAATGGCTTCAAGCACCTCTGCCACATGATCACTTTAGTGGTCATTGACTAACACAAATGGACATGAAAAAAGGTTAATGGTTAGAAGAGCCAATTTTTGGCACCTTTTCATGATGGAAAGGTGCAGCATGGACATGTTGGGTTCCCTTGATCATATTGGGTGAACTCTAGACCTTAGCATCTCACACTAGTTGGACGCACTAAGAAAAACTTGGAAAATAACTTGGTGAGGGAAGGCAAAGTGGAGGTTATGGCAAATGACCCTATCCAATCTATAAGTATGATGCATGATGGACAAGATTGGCATAGACAAATTAACTATCTTTTATAAACTTGGGTGCTTGGGCTACACGTTGACCCAAGGAGTTGGGTGCTCCACACTTGACAGTTTCATGGGATGGCAAAAGTATCTTCAAGCACAATCATCTATAGAACGCAATCATGGGAGTAACTTGATGGGTGCACATCCACTGGGCACACTTATATTGGGAACACGTCCATTGGATGAACTTGGGAACAATATTGGGTGCAATGGGCATAGTTGGGCACAACACCATTGGACATTGGGCAATTCACTGACAAGTCATGAAGGGGGTAGAGGCACCATCGAGTATAGTTGAAGTTGGCAAATTGGCAATGTGGGAACTTGGATCCGCTTAGGCTTAGAGGGGCTTGCAAGCATAGGTTTGGCACAATACAACAAATTGCATTAGTTGAGTGAGAAGGAGAAAAAGACAAGACCTATAGGAGGCAGGTCTATGGTTGCTTCAACGGTTAGATTATGTAAGTCCATTAGGTAGTAGGAAAAAGGAAATGTTGGCATAGATTCATTGTACATCTAGAATGGAGTTGTAGGTAGAAGGATTCTAGTCCCTTGTTTTATATCTGTAACACTTCATCTAAATAAAGTTAAGGCACATGCCTTGGATGTCGCCTATACATGTGTGTTGTGGATTCTTTATGTGTTGGATGTTACTATTCCTTGCTTTGCTTTGTGTAAGCTAAGTATTGAAATATTGGCTAAGTATTAAATTAATGTTGGCCTGATGTTTTAAATTTTGCAGATGGATGTGTTCCTATTATTGAATGAACTTGGTTGAGTATGATTTAGTTTCATTTGATATATTGTAGATTAAGTGAATAGGTGTAGTTTGGGTGTAGTAGGTGCAGGCTAGCAAATCCATTGTGGTCAATTCAAGGCAATGCCACGCGACCTTAGGTGCCAAAAATGAGTTGGGAGAAACTCAAGTTTGTAGAGAAATTTTTGAGTAGATTGTAATTATATGACAAGTGGCATCAGAGCATACTCTTCACCACCTTCTAAAGGAAAGGTTGTATTAGAGTTGATTTGGGGAATTTTGGCACTATTCACCATTGTCACTTCCATGACAAGTGATATCAAAGTAGCTCAAGTTCTCTTCATCACATCTGAGAGAACTAAAGGAAAAGAAGTGGGCATTCGGACAAGTTTCCAAGCAGCCACATGAGTGACTTGAAGACTAGAAAACATAAACTTAGAGCCTTGGTGAAGTAAGAAACTAAGATAGTATATCCGCATATACCTTGAAGAATTTAGGTGCTCTTCACCATGACTTAGAAGGGAGTAGTATGTTGCAATGATAGGTTGAGAAGGTGGACAAGAGTAGGCTAGAGACAACGAGGTAGAATTGAGTCTTTGAGAATTGGATAGATTATTTGGCCATACCCATGTGCAGTGTGGATAGTGTAGAAGAAGAGTCTATGAAGACAAGGAAGCAATTGAATTTGCCTAATTCCAAAGGTAAGTATGTTGTTTGTTTTATTTATTATCAAAATCATTTTTCCATTGATTTCCCTTTGAAGAAGAAGTGGGAAGTCTTGGAAGAAGTCCAATTGCAACATATTTTTAAGATAAAGCCAGTAGCCTTGGGAGGAACCCAAGTGGAACAAACTATAAAGGAAACATTTAAGGTTCTTGGTGACTTAACAACATGTTTAGTCAAGTTTGGGGAAAAAAGTCAAGAACAATAGTTTGCTAAGACAAATCCCATGGTGGATTCCAGGTAGATATTTGTTGCATTTGTTGGAGGTGGCCTTGTAAGCCACTTGCCATATTTTGTTCACTGATCAAAGCCACATTTGGCGTGTTTCCTAAGAGTAGGCCATGGAGTTTAAGAAACTTGTAAAGGTGCCAAGTTTAGTGAAAGGATAGACATATGAGAAGTCATTTTTTCATAAGGATGAAACTCATGATGGCAACATCCCATCCTCTTCTCCACATCAATGTTGGTTTATGCATTTTCTTTTCTAAGAAGTAGGACAGTGGGAAAGGAGACACTAGTGCATGAGTTCCTTGAAGAAATTATTAAGTTGTAGGAGGAAACTTGACAACTTTAATGAAGGGTTGGAGACCTTTCCTTTATGTAGCAATGATGGAAATGCCAAAGTGAAGGACACTTGCCTAAAAGATCAGGGAAGTCCATTTCTAAGTGGACAGATGGAGATAGAAAAGGATTTGATTAAGAAATGTGTGCATTCAACCTGGATGGTTCATATAGGAAAGTAGACCAAGTTGACAAGGAAGATGCTCACCCACCTTCGTATATTGGGACCTTGGGTAAGGCAAAGTGATCCTTGGGCAGTTTGAGGATAAATACCATGATGACAAAAATATCATGAGATCATTGATTGAAGATGAAAAAAGTATTGGTGTGGGTGTGCTTCTCTTAAGAAAGAAGTGTGGAATTATTTTGGTTGACTCATATAGCATATGGGACTTTGGACAAACTATTGGAGTGTTTGAGGGTAGTGGTTGTGATTCCCACTTTCCCCCCTATTCTTGACTATAGAGATTAGCATGATCCTTTACCTACGAGTTGGAACTAGACCCTTAGTGCACCAAGCAAAGGTGTCAAGTTCAATGAAGTTGTTATAATGTTGGGTTGGAGGAGGTGACTTGACAATTTGGAGGTGAAGGTGGTGACCTTTCCTTGGTCCAATAGGGTTGTTCAAACGTAATGAAGTTCAAAAGGAATTAATCATTACAGGCATGAAGAAGTGCATTCTTATGGATTGGGCATGATAGTCGAATTGGCCACCTAACTAGTTCAAGGTAAAGAAGCATGGTATAATGGGTCAAGAGTATTGATGCAGTAGAAAGTTTGGATGTTGTGGTAACATCCTTGGTTTAGCGATGTATAATGTATATACAATATATGGTCGTGGGGCAAGAAATGTAATATGTAAACATTGTATATCGAAATAATAAAATAAATGTATCATCGATTTCATATGGGCATGGATGAAGTCATGGGGAGCTAAGTTTCCATAAGAGTGGGGGGTCCAAGGGGGAATTATTCATGTGTATTAATCCCAACCCACTATCTAAAATTATTATTTTGTATGAACCTTCTATTTTCCTTTTGAGTGTATCAAATACCCAATCATTGAATACATGTAATAGGGTTGGTGTGAAAAGCCACATAACATAGTTATTTTGAGTACAAGGCTAAGTACAATCACATTGGGGAATGTGAGAGTCAACGGGCATGGGTAAAAGACAACTTTGAATGGGTATTGTAGGCAGTTTTTACATGCAATTTTGGGAATATCATGAGATCATTGGTTAAAGATGACAAAAGTATTGGAGTGGGAATGCTTCTCTTAAGAAATAAGTGTTGAATTATTTTGATTAACTCATCTAACATATGGGACTTTGGACAAATCGATAGAGTGTTTGAGGTCAGTGGTTGTGATTCACATTTTCCCCCCTATTCTTGACTATAGAGATTAACATGATCCTTTACCTAGGAGTTGGCATTGGACCCTAAGTGCACCAAGAAAAGGTGTTAAGTTCAATGAAGTTGTTATAATGTTGGGTTGCAGAAGGTGACTTGACAATTTGGAGGTGAAGGTGGTGACCTTGCCTTGGTCCAGTAGGGTTGTTCAAGCATAATAAAGTTCAGTAGGAAGCAATCATTCCAGGCATGAAGAAGTGCATTCTTATGGCTTGGGCATGATATTCGGATTGGCCACCTAACTAGTTCAAGGCATGGAGAGTTCAGGGTACATAAGCACGGTATAATGGGTCAAGAGTATTGATGCAGTAGAAAGTTTGGATGATGTGGTAACATCCCTAGTTTAGCGATATATAATGTAAATATGATATATGTTCATGGTCCAAGCAATGTAATATGTAAAAAAAATTATATTGAAATAATAAAACAAAAGTATCATCGGTTGCAGATGGACATAGACGGATTCATGGGGAGCTAAGTTTCCACAAGAGAGGGGGGGTCCAAGGGGGAATTATGCATGTGTATTAATCCCAACCCACTATCTAAAATTATTATTTTGTATGAAACTTTTATTTTCCTTGTGAATGTATCAAAGCCCCAATCATTGAATACAAGTACTTGAGGGTTGGTGTAAAAAGTCACATCACATAGTTATTGGGAGTACGAGGCTGAGTACAATCAAAATTGGGGAATGTGAGAGTCAACAGGCATGGGTAAAAGAGAAATTTGAATGGGTATTGTAGGTAGTTTTTCCATGCAGTTTTGGGACAACAAGAGGGTATTGAGTGTTGGAGCTAGAAGACAACCATAGTGGAGTTTGTGGGAAGCTTGTGGGAGATATAATTGCAGGAAGAAATAGGTTGTTAGGCATGTAGAAGAGATTTGTGTGTAATAAATTACCACAGAGAAAATGAGTTGTTGCTGAGAGTTTCATGTTGCAATTGTAAGTCCTTGGAGTCCCCAGCAAAAGAGAATCCTAGTCAACCTATGTTGAAGCCCTAGAGGGAAGTGGGAAGGCTTGAAGGAATACGTGCAAAGAAGGGGGGTCCCATTCCTTGGGTTGTGTAGGTTAAGGGGAAGATAGCTAAAGGATTCAGATAGTTGTAGGAAAAGCAGCTTGTTGTGGGTTATAATAGGTTGTAAGTGGACATTAGATACACCCTTTCATGTGGATTCCTACCTCCAAATCGAGGGTGAATCACTACTGAGAATTGGAATAGAAAGTATATGGTTGGGTGAAATTTCCATCCTATGAATTTGATTACACATTTGTTGATAAAGATAAGTGTTTTATCCATGTTCTTTGTTTTTAGTTATAGGTTTAAATTGTTGTGCATGAACTCTCTATCCTTGAATATTTATATCATGTTCTCTATATGTTTAATTAGTTGTATTCATGTTTATTAAAAATGGTATTAGATGCATGGGAGTTTTTAGCATTGTTGCATGCATTTTAATTTAGCGGTATCAGAAACATTTTGTTGGGTTTAATAGTGGGGATGTTACAAAGTGGTGTCAAAGATGAAGGTTGTAGCATTGGGCTTGCAACGGCCTATTACAAAACAATGGATTGTTACCTGTGTTGTTTTCGATGAAATTGAGTTCACCCAGAAAAAACTTATGGAGCCAAAATCCCCCCAAATCTCATGTTAGCATTGGGGGTTATCCCTGTGTAGTCATTTGTTAGCTAATGGGTCAAATTCAACTCAGAAGGTGAGTCGATTCAGTGTTTTTTGTGATGGTCACAATGGTCATTAGCTCAAAATATGCAAAATCCATTCAGTGTAAAAAAGATCGTTTCCGTCGATACAGTGTGTGTTGATGAAGAAAATACTTTTGGCACTGAAACGTCGATGAAGAAAAGAATTTTGGCGATGAAATGTCGATGAAGAAAGGACTTTTGGTGCTGGCATGTTAGCAAAGAAAATAATTTTGGTGTTGAAATGTCAATGAAGAAAATAATTTCTAGTGCCTAAATTTCAACGAAGAAAAGAATTTGTGGTGTCAAAACATCGATCAAGAAAGGACTTTTGACACCAAAACATTGACAAAGAAAAGACTTTTGGTGTCGAAACCTCTACGAAGAAAGGATTTTTTGTGCCAAAATGTCGACAAAGAAAATACTTTTGGTGTTGAAATTCTGAAGAAGAAAAAAAAATTCGACATCAAAGTGTTGGCGAAGAAAAGTATTTTGGGACCAAAATGTCAATGAAGAAAAGAGTTTCTAGCACTAAAACAGTGACAAAGAAAAGAGTTTCCAGTGAAGAAGCATCGGTGAAGAAAATACTTTTGTCACCGAAATGTTGATGAAGAAAATAATTCACTATGTCGAAACGTCGACGAAGAAAATATTTTTGGCATTGAAACATTGACGAAGAAAAGAGTTCCTGGTGTCAAAATGTCAACAAAGAAAATCCTTTTGGTGCCGAAACATCGGTGAAGAAAAAAAAATTCAACACTGAAACATCGACGAGTGGAAAAGATAAGAAATCACTGATAAAGGAAAGGAGAAGAGAAGAAATAATAAAAGAGAAGGGAAGAAGAGAAAGAGGAGGAAAGGAAAAGAAGAGAAAGAGGAAGAAAGGGAAGGAGAAAATTGGACAAAGACCAAAAGAAGTTTAGAGCCAAAAACTTGGTTTGGCCATAACAAGAGCATTTCAACTCACAATCAAGTGAAATTTCAAGGGTATGTTCGCAATGATGAAGGCTACAAATGTGTCATTGAGGGCCTTTGTCCAGTTCTGCTTTTATTTTCTAGAAAATGTAAGAGTGGTTTTTAAAGATCTGGGTTGTGCTCAGCAATTGGGGCCCAGATAAAGGTGAATTTTTTATAGAGAGTCAAAAAAGAAGGCGTGGAGATACCTAGTTGGGATTCTACTAAAATTATAAAGGAGTTGGATTGGAGTTGCCTAAACAGGGTAAAATCCACTATTCCCAAGCACTTTTTGGGGATTTTTGAAATCTTACAGGGAAGAAAAGGGACCCCAGATCACAATTTTGGAAAAAATTATTTAGTTGACATTTTACATACTCATAAATCTGCACAAATTTGTCTTGAGGGAGTTTTTTCCAGTTTTTCTCCATTTGGGAGATAGCCATTTTCGGCTAAAAACAAGTCTAGAGAAAATGAAAAAGGACAGTTTCCAAATCTAAATTGATGCAGAAGTTGGATGGAGCATCAGATCCTAAATTTGAGAGTTGTCGTGTATTCAAAATTAGGAATACTATCAACGCCCTATATAAAAACTTTCTTGTTTCTTGCCATATTTTCTTCTACAAGAGGCAGAAGTTATTCCTTGATATTATTGGTACCAGTGAAAAAAGGTGAATCTGCTAATTTTGGAAAGTCATAACTTTCCACTCAGGAATCAGATTGAGACATAAGTACAGTCATAAGAAAGCTAATTCATAAGGGAATATATTTGAAATCTCATAATTTTGATTAAGTTATCAATGTTCTTCAGAAAATCAAGGCAAAGAAGGGCATCTAGCTTAATTAATGACAATTTTACAATATACATAATTATAATAATAATTGTTGCATGCACATTTTTTTAGAATTAGAGGTATGGTAAAAACAATTTGGTTCCTATATGAGGACTAGAGATATGGATGATTCCCAAGGATCTTACATCCATGAATATGAGATCTGAGGTTTACATATCAGCATGGAAAATGCAAAGATTGAGTCCAATGTATGTATAAGCAGGGTGGAGCCTATGGAGATGATTGAGACTATGAAAAGTTTGTAGAATAAGTGAAGATTTATAGAGAAGAAAATGAAAGGTTGATAAGTTCTCAAGAGGAGAAGAAGTAAATTAACATTGAGTTGTTATAGAATTTGAATTTGTTGTAGAGACAAGTCAATAAATATTTTGGCACAAAACAAGCAACCAATGCAAGGAAAGTAGCAACATCCATATCTAATGATAAGAGGAATGAGCATGGGGGATATAGGATATCAAGGAGTGTTGGTAGACATCATCATTCACTAGGACACTTGACCAGTAGATCACATGCATGTTCAAAGTCATATAGCATCCCAAGTGTGTCCCCTATCAAAAATCAAAGGAGGAGGCATGAGTTGGATATTTTTCAAGGAGAGATCATCAAACTCAAGCCACCATCATTTGATGGAAAGCATGGGAAAAGAGAAGATGTTAAATCCTAGTTTTTGGGAATAAGAAAATATTTCCAATTGCATAATTATTCATCAAACCTGGAGGCAAGTGTTGCTATATATCATCTTCAGGGGAAGGATTCCATGTGGTGGGACCAACTGAAGCAAGTCAAGCATATTGATGAAAAGATAATTTTCTGGAAACAGTTCAAGAGATCATTCTAGCAGCAGTACTTGTCAAATCATTACTATGACAAGACGATGCAAGAATATTTGAACTCAAGCTAGGAAATATGACTATGGAGGAGTATGAGAAGAAATTCCTAAAGCTCTTGAGGTACGTGGACTTCACCATGGACGAGAAGGTGAAAAATTAGAGGTTCTTGAGTGGGTTGCCATCATTTTACAAAGATAAAATCCAATTTGATGAGCCTATAAATTTGGAAGAATCCATGGGGAAGGATAAGTATTTGTATGAGAAGAACAAGGGAATTCCATATTTTCAAAAGGATTAGGATGATAAGAAGAGAGGCAAGATGGATCGAAGAAAGAAGGGATTCAAGCTTCCTTTAATCAAAAACATCTCTCCAGCATATCAGCAAGGGAATCCAACACAAGGTGAACATAAAATGACAGATTCTCTTGGAAAGAAGCCAATATTGCAACCCATAAAGTGTTGGGGATGTCAAGGAGACCACTTGTATAAATATTGTCTTGACAAAGAAGATAGAATCAGGACTATGCATAACATTCAGAAAGTTGATATTTTGGATGACATGGGTAAGAGCATGCCAAGGAGTTATGTAACCTTGGACAATAGACAAGCACACTAGAAATCCCACATGATTGTGGTAGAAGGTGAGATTGATAATCATCCCATAACTATTTTGATTGATTTGGAGCTAAACATAGTTGTATAGATCCAAAAATAGTTGAAATGTTTAAATTGAAGAGATGTAAGCATGAAAAGTCTTGGTTGATTTAGCTAGCCATTAAAACCAAGAGGAAAATCAGTGAACTTGTCAAGGATTTCACAGTGAACATTAATGGAGTTAGCACTAAGGAAAATTTGAACATCATACCACTTGGGCCATATGATTTCTTAATTGGTATGGATTGGTTGGAAAATCATTGTAATGTCCTAGATTGCTACAACAAGGCTTTCACATGCCTTGAAGAGGAAGGGAATTTAAGGACGATGAAAGGTATTCTAAGACCTATATCTATCAAAGAAATTTCAGAATTGTCATTGAAACAAATTTTAGGAAAGAATGTCAGATATATGCAACCCATATGGAAGATTATCCAGTATTGAAGGAATATGAAGGAGTATGAAGGATGTCAGATATATGCAACCCATATGGAAGATTATCCAGTATTGAAGGAATATGAATATGTGTTTGGGGAATTGTTAGGATTGCCACTAAAAAGAGATAGTTAGTTCTCTATTGACTTAATTATTGGAGCTACCCCAGTGTCCAAAAATCCCTACATAATGATCATACCAGAGCTTAAAAAGTTGCATATGCAGCTAGAAGAATTGTTGAAGAAGGGGTACATACACCCAAGTGTCTCACCTTGGGGTGCCCTAATGATTTTTGTGAAGAAAATGATGGAACTTTGAGGTTGTGTATTGACTTCAGACAACTTAGTAAGGCAATTGTAAAGAATAGGTAGTCTCTACCATAGATCGATGATATTTTTTATCAACTGGAAGGATCAATGATATTTTCCAAAATTGACATAAGGTCAGGTTACCATTAAGTGAAAGTCGGAGAAGATACCAACACGACAGCATTTGGGAAGAGGTATGGCCATTAGAGTTTGTGGTGGTGCCATTTGGCCTAACAAATGCAACATCGACTTTTATGTGTCTAATGAATGGAGTGTTCAAGGATTACCTAGACAAATTTGTCATTGTCTTCTTGGATGATAATCTTATCTACTCCAAGACAAAGGAGGAGAATGAGCAACATTTGAGGATGGTTCTAAAGATGTTGAGAGAGTACCAATTGTATACCAAGTTAAGCAAGTGTACCTTCTATTAAAGGAAAATCCATTATTTGGGTCACATCGTCTCAAAGGAGGGTATGCGGTGGATCCTAAGAAGAATGAAGCAATCAAAAGTCAACCAGTTCCAAAGAAAGGTTTAGAAGTGAAATGCTTTATGGTATTAGATGGATATTATAGGATATTGATTGAAGGTTTCTCCAAGGTCACACATACGATCACTTCACTTCAAAAGAAGGGACCAAATCTTGAATGGACTTCCAAGTGTGAGGAGAGTTTCCAACACTTGAAAGAATTATTGACCAATGAAACCATTCTAAAGGTTGCAGATCCATATGAATATTTTATTGTGTTCATGGATGTATGTAAGGGAGGGATTGGTGGATTCCTTACACAAAATGGGAATGTCATATGTTATGATTCAAGGAAGCTTAAGGAGCATGAAATAAATCATGCTACCCATGATCTAGATTTGGCAGCCATAGTTCATGTATTAAAAATGTGGAGGCATTATCTCATGGGCGAAAAGTTTGGGCTAAAGATAGATCATAGTGGTCTGAAACACTTGTTTAAGCATCTCAAACTAAATGCCAGACAGACTAGATGGTTGTAATTTATCAGTGAATACAACTTCAACATCAATCACATCAAGGGAAAAGAGAATAAAGTGGTTGATGCACTCAGCCAAAGGGTGCATGAAATGCATGTTGTAGCCATTATCATGTATTGTTCAAATTTAAAAAGAAGAATTTTGGAAGCTCTAACATCATATTAGCACTATGCACAAGTTATAGAAGGCTTATAGTAGGAAATTGTACCACTGAAATTTAAAGACTACAGACTAGAAGAGGATGGAATTCTCTTTTTCAGGGACAAATTCTATGTTCCTAACTCTCAGTTATTGAGAAATATATTGTTGAAAGAGATGCACATTGTACCTTATGTTGGTCATATAAGATACCAAAAGACAAATGCAGTAGAAAGAAGCCAATATTTCTAGCCTGGAATGAAGAAAGATGTGGTTGATTACATATCCAAGTGCATGGGATGTCTGAAAGTGAAGACTGAACATAAACATTCAACGGGATTGTTACAGCCATTGCCCATTCCTAAATGGAAATAGGAGGTAGTTACAATAGATTTTATCACCAAGTTTTTGAGAGAAGTAAGGTAACATGATTCCATCATGATAGTGATGGACAAGCTTACAAAGGTTTCACATTTTATTCCAGTGAAAATGACTCACAAGACAACCAATATTACATAGATTTATATGAAGGAAATTTTTAGGTTACATGGTGTTCCTAAGAAAATAGTGTCAAACATAGATCCCAAGTTCACTTATAATTTTTGGAAGGAGTTATTTAAAGGATTTGGGACTAATTTGAATTTTGATATTGCATATCACCCAGAGTTAGATGGGAAAATAGAGATAATCAAATAGATAATTGATAATATGTTGAGAATGTATGTAATGGACAAGCCTTCCAAGTGGGAATACTATCTTCATTTGGTTCAATTTAATTACAATAATGGGTATCATGCATCATTGAATATGAGCTCGTTTGAAGCCTTGTATGGTGAGAAATGCAACACACTAGTAAGTTGGGACAACCCACCAAACATAGTAGTTATTGGGCCAGAATTACTAAGGGAAATGGAAGAGAAGATGGTAAATAGAATGCATAATTTAAAGGTTACAAAGGACAAGAAGAGTTATGCAGATAAAAATGGGTCATACATAGAATTCAAAGTGGGTGAGCATGTGCTTTTAAAAGTAAAGGCTAAGAAGAGCTCACTAAGATTGGAAAGTTTCCCAAAGTTGGCAAGGAGATATTGTGGGCCATTTGAAGTTCTAGAAAAGATAGACTCAGTTGCATACATGCTTGCATTTCCTACATCCATGAGAATTCATAATGTGTTTCATGTTTCTTTATTGAAGAAATATATGCTTGATCCTAACCATGTGATTGATTGGACTATGATCCAAGTAGAGCACAAAGGGAACTTTCGAGTGGAGCTAGTGTACATCCTGGACCAGAAAGTCAAAGTGCTCAGGAATAAATCCATTGGCCTAGTAAAGGTCCAATAAACTTACTACGATCTTGAAGATGACATGTAGGAGTATGAGGAGACCATGCAGGAGGAGTACCTGTGAAGTTTTGCAAGTTTTGAAGAAGCCCAAACGTATATTTGTATATAAGTATGAAAGAATCCATTTTGGCAGTTGGAGTTTCTAGAGCCACAACTCGAAGACTTCCTATCCTACATGTGTTGGAGCCTTGGAAGGGAATTGGTACAGCCTGAGGGACTACAATGCAAAGAAGGGGGTACACTTCCTTGGGTTGTGTAGGTTGAGGGGAAAGAGAGATTATTGGTTGGAATTGTTGTAGGAGTTGTGAACTTGAAAAAGTATCAAGTACTATGATGTAAAAAATTTCACATGTATATTGATATAGTGTTGTGCACCGAGGACGGTGCAAATTGTAGTGGGAGGGGAATGTAACATCTCCTTTTTTAATCCCTAGTTTAGTGATGCATAATGTAAATACGATATATGGGCCAAGCAATTTAATCTGTAAACATTGAATATATAAATGATAAAATAAATGTATCGTCAGTTGCATATGGACACAGATGAAGCCATGGGGGCTAAGTTTCCATAAGAGAGGGTGGGTCAAAGGGGTCCAAGGGGTAATTATTCATGTGTATTAACCTCAACCCACTTTCTAAAATTATTGTTTTGTATGAACGTTCTATTTTCCTTTTGAGTGTATCAAATCCCCAATCATTGAACACATGTAACATGATTGGTGTGAAAAGCCACATCACATAGTTATTGAGAGTATGGGGATGAGTACACTCAACATTTGGTAATGTGAGAGTCAACATGCATGGGTAAAAGAAAATTTTGAATGGGTATTGTAGGCAGTTTTTACATGCAGTTTTGGGACACCAAGAGGGTGTTAAATCTTGGAGTTGGAAGACATCCATAATGGGGTTTGTGGGAAGATTTTGGGAGTTGTAATTGTATGAAGATGCAAGCTATTAAGCATGTAGAAGATATTTTTTTGTAATAAATTACCATGGAGAAAATGAGTTGTTGCTAAGAGTTTCCAACTGTAGTTGTAAGTCCCTGGAGTCCCCAACAAAACGGATTCCTAGCCAAACTATGTTGGAGCCTTAGAGAGAAGTGGGAAGGCATGAGGGATTGTGTGTAGAGAAGGGGATCCCATTCCTTAGGTTGTCCAAGTTGAAGGGGAGAGAGATGGAGGATTGGAGAGTTGTAGGAAAATTAGCTCGATGTGGGTTATATTGGGATGTGAGTGGACAATAGAGATACCCTTTCTTATGGATTGCTAGCCCCAACTCGGGGGTGACTTACTACTAAGAACTAGAGCAGGAAGTCTACGGTTGGGTGGAACGTCCATCCTTTGTAGCTAGTTACACAATTGTTGACAAAGATAAATGTTTTATCTTTGTTCTCTATTTTTATATATAGGTTTAAATTATTGTGTATGAACTTTGTGTCCTTGAGTATTTATATGTTGTTGTGTGTATGTTTAATTACTTGCATTCATGTTTATTAAAAGTGTTGTTAGATGCATTGGGGTTTTTAGCATTCCTACATGCATTTTAATTTAGTGGTATTAGAAAAAAATTGTTGGGTTTAGTAGTGGGGGTGCTACAAGTGCAACACTTGGACATTTTGATCACCTTCTTGATGAAGGTTGGATTGTAGTAGAAGTAGGAAATTGCAACAGTGTTGGACTTAAATTGCAGCTACAACAAGAGGCAGTAGCAATAACAAAGGCATCTAAGAAGCATTGTTGGCAGAAGTTGGGAAAAGGAACTTAGTTCAAAGGAAGAATTGGATAGTGGCAAATTTCATTGCAATTCT
>SNQJ01S0043108.1:60054-84321 GCA_010110895.2 Picea sitchensis | reverse complement strand
TAAATGTTACCTTAGTTTGGCTCTTTTATCTACGTTTTCTGTCAATATGGATTTAAGGGAACTATAGGAAATTTGAAGAATCTTACGAAGACCTCAGGAGACACTGCAAGGCAACAATATAGCTCTCTAGTCGATCTTTGTAAGTATCCATGACAATGGGTAAAAATGTGAATTCCAAAATGCAAATATAATGAATCTTCTAGTTTAGCAAAGGAAAAAAAATTAGATGTTCTTGAAGCAGAATGTTGTATGCTAAGGAATTTGGTCCTTAATCTACGTAAAGACTCCATGTCTATCGCCTCAAACCATTGTATTTCCATCAACTTTGCCCATGGTGACCCCAATTAAGAGGAGATTGTACACCGGTCCAAAGAAGCTATGGAAGTGGAGACTTATCATCACTCTATGGGAGGATAGGAGGAAGAAACTACCCAACACGTTTTTTAAAATAGTATGTATTTTGGGCATCTTTTATAAGCAGTATACTCGTGTTAATAGTTGGATTGTAACAATTATAGGTATCATCAAACTTTTGTATATAGTATCTTAAAGTTATAAGTTTTGGAATCATCACAACAAATCTTATTGTAAATTTTGTCAATAGCTATGCTATGGCTCTTTTAATACAATACCTCCCAGTTTTGGTTTAAAAAATAAAAATAGAGTTGTAATCTCCATGTCTATGAATTTTAGACCCTTATCCATATTTTGTCTTTTCATGTAAACCTAGTCCTTGACAACATCATTGACCTTCCTCAGAGCATCAATGAAATGAAAGCAAGCATATTCCCCTCTATTCGGTGGCCAACTCTTTTCCACAAGTTACCTGAATTCCTTCTCTTCCAATCACATGGGGTTGAATTTAAAAGGGATCCGGATTTATGAGAGGAACGAAAGGAATAACAGACTGAATACAATAACATAGAGATACAGAGAATGACAAAAGATATCCAGTGAGCAATAACTTCTATTGAATAAATAAAATAGGCTGAAACTGTAAAACTACAAAACTAAAAAGAACTTGCTCGAATGATGGTAGTTATCTCTGAGAAGAGATGTGGCTACTACATGCATCCGTTTGAGCAGAATGATTACAATGAGGCTCCAGAGGCCTTTTTAATATTACTCATGAATTCCAAAACCCTAGACATCCAAAAACCTAACCTTAGGAGATGAAACACCAAAAGTTATGTGGGCCCTAATGGGTAAGTTGGTACATGAACTTCTCGGGGTCGTAACTTTTGCATATGACCTCCGTTTTAGGCGTGTGATAGCCTGTTGGAAAGGTCCTTTTGAGAACTACACATTATTTTATCATACTTTGTCTCTGTGTACAATTTGACTGTGGCAAGCCAAAAAAACATGGTTTAGGGACCCAAAATGGCCTTGGAAGTACATAAAGATGTACTGACATGAAAAATTCCAAAATAAGCCAGTTGAATTAGGTGGGAGGCCACAAATCTCCACCTGGAAGCTGTGTAGGGCTTCATACAACCCCAAAATTATAGAACCCACAATTACAAATAATTACAGAAGAATGTGTTGAACTAACAATTGTTAAGAGGATCCAGTTGGAATAGGTGGGTGGCCACCAATGTCCACCTGGATCAGTCCTCTCCCTTTAGGAAACAATGGTCTCCATTGCGTTGAGTGACCCCATTAGGTGAAGAAACTTCTTCTAAATTTGGCCCTAGGTGAGCCACTTTCCTTGGTATAGGAGTTGCCCTACCTTGACAACCTGATAAACTTGGATCCTCTGTTGGTGAGTTACCTTGACCTACGTGTTCACTATCTGATCAGTGGATGCATGTTCCATGCAGTTAGGGTTGAGCTCTATTGGTGTCAACTATTATGCAATCTCTAAGGTTTCCACTAATGGTGGAATATATGGCCAAAGGAGGTCCACATTGAACACTGGGTGCAAGCCAAGCAAGGGTGGAGTGTTGAGCTCAAAATCATTGCTAGCCATAGACTTGGTGATTGTGTAAGGCCCATAGCGAAGTGGACAGAGCTTCCGATGGGGCCTTGTAAGGTGCTCTTTTTGCAAATGTAACCAGACCTTGTTTCCCACTTGAAACTGGTGCGGTACCCGATGTTGATCATGGCACTGCTTGTATTTAGCATTGGATTTCTGCAAAATATCATGGATGTGTTGGCGAATGTGCTGAATCTGCTCAATGAATCTGGTGGCTTTGTCCGCCTCATACTGAACATGGGAAGATTCTTCCTATGTGTTTGCAAGAGGTAGTGCAACATTAATGGGACCCAACGGTTGGAATCCCAACCCCACCTGAAATGGGCTATGGTTGATGGAGCTATGGAGAGCCTTGTTGTAGTTATTTTGAACATAGGGAAGACTCTCATCCCATGTACGCAGATGCTTACAATTGTACATGTGAAGGATGTGCACAATCATCTTATTGACGACCTTTGTTTCGCCATCGGTTTGGGGGTGGAAAACAATGGATTTAGTGATTTTGATGTCCAACAATGATTAGAGACTCGACCAAAATGTGTTGAGGAACATATTGTCCCGATTTGAGGTGATGGTCTGTGGTATCCCAAAATGGACCCACACCTGTTCGAGGAAGAGCTTGGCAGTATCTACTGATGTGATTCTCTTCTTGCAGGCTGTGATAATAGCCATCTTCAAAAACCGATCAACCACCACAAATACACAATCATTGTCGTGCTTGGTGGACGGAAGGCCAGACATGTAATCCATTGAGATGGATTCCCAAGGCCTCTCGGGAGTAGGAAGAGGGGTGTATAAGACTTGCTTATTGATGGTTGACTTGGAAATGGCACATGCAGTGCAAGATCCGATATACTTGCTGACGTCTTGTCGAAGTTTTGGCCAATAAAAATGTTTCTATAGAATGACCACAATTTTCTCCATGCCAAAATGTCTTGCCATCCAACTGTAGTGAGCCTCCCAAATCAACTTTGCACGCTCGCTTGTGGGAATACAGAGGTGGCCCAAATGACATTAAAGCCCATCCTAGATGTGAAAATCGATGACATTCGCTCATGTACCCAAGAGTTGATAGGTGGTGGCAAAGTCAGGGTCACGTTGATAAATTTGGGGCCACTGAGATGCCTCATGCCCATAGAAATGGAGCACTGTGGTGAGTGCAAAAACGGGAAGGAGACTGAGGTAGTCAGCGACACGATTTATGCTCCATGTTTTATACTTGATGTTGAGATGGAACTGATGTAGGTATGTCGACCACTTTTGATGGCGGTCATTCTGTAACTTCCCATGTGTTTGTATGAACTACAGAGGCTTGTGATCAGTGTGGATGATTGTCTCATTTCCCAGAATATAATGTTTCCATAGACGACAGGCTTTCACAATGGAATACATTTCTTTGTCATAGGTGGGGCATTTCTAGACAGTATCTGAGAGTGTTTCAATATGGTATGCTACTGGATGACCATGATGAGTGAGAACCATGCCTACAACATAGTCAGAGGCATCAGTCTCAATCTTGAACATTTGGCAGGTTTATTGAAGGCAATCACCTTGAACAATTTTTTATGTCGATAAGCATTTCTATATTGGAAATGGGGTGTCAGGGGATAGGTTAATTTAGTATTAATGGAAGGTTACTTGCACTTAATAAATTTGGTGTTAGGGTTTAGCAGGTGCTTTAGCCACGTTGATTAATGAGTAGGTTTGGTGTTAGGGTTTAGTAGGTGATTTAGCCACATTGATTAATGAGTAGGTTTGGTTTTAGGGTTTAGCAGATACTTTAGCCACATTGATTAATGAGCAGGTACAAAACATTCTGGGCATACCTTTCGTCCACCTCCAAGTCATTTATTTTTCTAGTCGATTCAGGTTGTGCAAGTAGTCTTTCTGTATGCAGTTGGTTCAGGTAGGCTAGTCTTTATGAATGATTATTACAATGAATATATTGGTTGTGAAAGGTAATTCTCACTCAATACTCATCCCACTGCTTTTAAATTCATGGGTTTAGGGTTTTCTTCTTTTCTTGAAAGAACTCTAATCTCTTATATGCGTTTGAATACATGAATTGTTACGATACCTTTGTGGATGTTTTAGTTATTTAAATGGGTCAAGTGGGTGTCACCATTATCTTACATCTCAACCCATACTCGCTCACATTGAATTTAGTTAAATTGTTGGGTGGCTTGGGAATTGTTTGTACTTACGATTTTATTTTTTTGCAGGGTGTTAAGCAGATGATAGATGGACTCAAATCCAACTCTCTTCTGCATTATTTGGATGGACAATTTATTTTTTGGGGGGAATTTGAGAAGACAATAGATGGACATAGATTATCTCATGATTTCTGTGGAGGATATTCGTCGGAGATGAAGTCTCAAGATCTGTAATTGCGATGGAACATGATCTCAAATTTATTCTCTCAGAAGGTATGCCTTTTTCGCTTTATTTTTTATCTTTGTTTTCTATGAAGATATGTAGTAGGAGAATGACTTCCTCACACTTAACAATATGTTGATCTCTACAAGGTTCTTAAATTGTTCTATGAAATGGATAATCCCCTTAACAACCTGCTGATCTCTACAAGGTCCTTAAATTAATTCATTGAAAGTGAATCATTAATATAATTTATCAAAATTTAAAATTTATTGAATAATATATTAATAATTATATATAATAATGTTTAAAGTCTAATGCAAATTATTAAATGGTGTTAATGACTTCCAATAACTAATCTTAAATCTAAACCAATCTAAATTTTATTAAATGTTATCTTAGTTTGGCTCTTTTATCTACGTTTTCTGTCAATATGGATTTAAGGGAACTATAGGAATTTTGAAGAATCTTACGAAGACCTGAGGAGACACCTCAAGGCAACAATATGGTTCTCTAGTCAATCTTTGTAATTTTCCATGACAATGAGAAACAATGTGCATCCCAAAATGCAAATATAATGAATCTTCTAGTTTAGCAAAGGAAAAAATTAGATGTTCTTGAAGCAGAATGTTGTATGCTAATGAATTTGGTCCTTAACATACATGAAGTCTCCATGTCTACTGCCTCAAACCATTGTATTTCCATAAACTTGGCCCATGGTGACCTCAATGAAGAGGATATTGTACACCGGTCCAAAGAAGCTATGGAAGTGGACCAACAGACTTACCATCACTCTATGGGAGGATAGGAGGAAGAAACTACCCAACCTATTTTTTAAAATAATATGTATTTTGGGCATCTTTTATAAGAAATATACTTGTGTTAATAGTTGGATTGTAACAATTATAGGTATCATCAAACTTTTGTATATAGTAGATCTTAAAGTTGCAAGTTTTGGAATTAGCATAACAAATCTTATTGTAAATTTTTTCAATAGCTATGCTATGGCTATTTTAATACAATACCTCCCAGTTTTGGTTTAAAAAATAAAAATAGAGTTGTAATCTCCTTGTCTATGAATTTTAGACCCTTATCCATATTTTGTCTTTTCATGTAAACCCAGTCCTTGACAACATCGTTGAACTCCCTCAGAGCATCAATGAAATGAAAGCAATCATATTCCCCTCTACTCACATCATTGGGTGGCCAAGTCTTTTCCACAAGCTACACAAATTCCTTCTATTCCAACCACACGGGGTTGAATTTAAAAGGGATTATAGGCTTAACATTAATTTTATCCAATGGAAGAAACATTGAGGAATGATAAAAGAAATCTCTTGGCTCAATCCAAGTTCTTCTTCTATCCACTCCATACATTATATCTTTTGAAATAAAAAACTTGTCATGTATTTTTGCTACATGGGAAACACGTAATTTGTTGTTTCTCCAATTCGAAGCCATTTCCAAAGCCTTGGCATGAGTAAAGATAACAATATTAATTTTATGCTTGAAGTAATCTATGAGACTATCCAACTTGGCATTTCCCCTCAAATATTAGCCTTGGACAAAGTGAAATTTAAATATCCCCCCCCCATAATGTCCATTTCATATTTTACATAAGGAAAATCAAATAATTGTTCCCAAAAATGGTTTCCTATTAGCATATGGACCATAACAATTGATAACAAAGATAGCCCAAGTCTTTACACAAAACACTTGGTCCAAATCCTTGAAACCAACACACAAGAGGTTAGAAGGGAAACCAAATTGTTTCATGTTCCTGAGAACATTTAGCACCTTCACCCATTTATTCTTGAATTAACACAATGTTAGGATGATTGATTTCCACGAACAAAATTAGGGAAAGTATTTTGGAGAGACTTCCCAACCCTCTAATTTTAACGGACAACAAGATCATTTTAAACCTTGCCGGTGGTTTGTCCTACTCTAAGGCCCCCCTCAAGTAGTTTATGCTTACCTTCATGGATTTATTTAATAGCCTTTTCCTATGCATGTCTTATAAAAGATTGTTTCCTCACTAATGTCGAAATAAGTGTAAGGGAGGTGTCAAGGCCTAGACCACCAACTTTAGAACAATGACCTACTATTAGAGGTCCTTCCCTAGGTCTAAGGTTATATCTTCCCAAAGAACTCGAGGCCCAATCATCATCTAGAAACTTCTTAAAGTTACATGACTTTTCCACTTGACATAATTTTTTTCCATTTGATGACTCTAAAGAAATAAGAATATTATTTTGTGTCTGAGACTTACAACCAGGGTAACTAGCCTCTAAAGGAGTTGAACACCTCCTAGGAGCCATTTGGACAAGGCTACTGTCTTTTGGGGAAGGCCACTTTACATTATGACTTGACTCCCAAGGAAGAAGAACTCAACACATATTTGGAAGAAGCAAAGTTACCAAAAAAAATATTTTAAGGATCCATGATAGGAAAAACATTACCTTTTTCTTGTAGCAATGGAGGATCCCCGGGAGATTCCAAAATCAGAGCCAAAATTGATCCCCTGAGAACTTGACACCCCTGAGATTCTACTTGAATAGGATTTTATTTACCTTCTATGAGCCTATCCATTGACATGTGAGACCGACTACCTTGAAAAATCCTCTGTGATGAATCCTTCAATACAATTGGACTCGAAACTTGGTCCAAAGACTAAGTGTAACACACCCACGATGGGGCATACAAAATTTTTCTTTTCTTAAAGGACATATTCTCCATCCATGGTTTCTAATTTGGAAGGTCCGAGAACTAGTCTGACCTCCCGGTCAAGGATCTCTGATTTTGGAGCCAAATGACTCTCTGAGACCTTATTGGTCTAGCTCTGTAATTAGATGCATACCCTTTCAACTTCTATTGCAGGTCTAAAGGTACTCGCAACCCTCCTCTTCGTGCCTGCAAAATCTCAGAGTTTGGGCGCTAGCTCCTTTTCTAATAATCCCCTTCCTTGATATGACCTTGGGTGATGGCCTTATGTAACCACGCGATTGCGGGCTTAGCCAGGGGTGGTTTGAAACCAAACTACTTTTCTCCCGATAATTTACCTCGAGCCTCCATGTGTCCTTTCTCCAAAACTGTGGTTTGGATTGCGGCCCGCCCTCACTTTTTTAAAGTTTGCGCACCTTCAATCCCTGCAATGCTATGTGACCATTGATCTCATCGACCTTGACGGTGCTTCTGAAATGACGGCTCAGATCCATCCTTTCCGAATCTATGGATCAGATCTAACCTTTCTAAATCAACGGCTGTGATTTATTTCGTGATTCGAGTTTCGGGAGTTTCAACTCTCAACCCTTGCTTCTTCCTCAGTAGCTATCTTCCAAAGTGGAAGATCTGCCGACACCTATCACTACAGATGTGCGACTATGATTTCCTTCATGAGTCTAGCCTTCGGGAGTTTCAGTTCTCAAACTCTCATTTCTTCCGGAGTGATTTCTCCGAAACGACAGATCGTCTGCCACAAGTCCTCCTCAATCGACGGTTCTGCTCCTACTTTGGGTGTTTGACCTTTCAACTAGATCAACGGTCCTATGTCCCTCTTCTCAATCAACGGTCGAGATCTCCTTCGGGTCTCTGGACTTCTGAGATCTCAAATCTCAAACTTCACCCTTTTTCCCAATGGATTTTATCCAAAGGCTATAATCCACTTACGCATGTCTACTTGATCCGACGATCAAGGATTACTTTGGGTATTTACCCGGACTCCATAGATTCACACCATGTGTTCTCCGGATCTGACGGTTCTGATCTACTTCGGACGATCCGACGGTCGACATTTACTTTGGGTCTTTGCTTGAAATCCACAGATTCACACCACATGTCCTCTAGATCTGATGGTTCAGATATACTTCGGACAATCTGAAGGTGGACATTTACTTCGGGTCTTTTCCCAGAATCCACAGATTCACGCCACCTATGCTTTGGATTTGACAGTTCAGATCTACTTTGGACGATCCGACGCTTGAGATTTACTTCGGATGATCTGACGACTAAGCTCTACCTCGGATGATTGGACGGTTGATATTTACTTCGGCTCTCCATCTCTCCGGACTTCGGGAGTCTCAAATATCAACTGAAAACTCTCGAACAAATTTATCCAGAGTCCACGATCCGTCGCCACATGTCCCTCTGGATCTGGTAGTCTAGATTCACTTTGGGTCTTCGGGGTTTGGGAATCTCAATTCTCAACTGAAACCCCAGTGTGATTCACCTACAGCTCGTGATCTATTAACGCGTGTCCTCTCTAAATCAACGACCCTTGTCTCCTTCAGGACTTCGACCTTCAAAAATATCAGATCTTAGTTTTCCTCACTCTCTGTTTCTCCCGTAATGGTTTTATCCAAATTCTGTGATCTGATGACATGTGTCCTCCCACAGATCGACGACTCCTGGCTGCTTCGGCTGTTCAGGCTTTGGCAATTTTGAACTCTCCTTCTTCGCGTTCTCTTGGAGTGCTTCCACCCAAAGTTCACGATTTGTCGCCACATGCCCTTCTAGATCTACAGCCTAGATTCTCTTCGGATTTCCAGCTCTTCAAGTTTCGGGGCTTCGGGAGTCTGTATTACTCCTCACTTGGAAACCTCCAAAGTAGTTTTCCCCGAAATCTCAATTCTATCGACACGTATCTCCTACTGGCCGATGGATAGGATCTACTTTGGTTATTTGTCCTCCTCCTTGTACACAAAATTCCGAAGTTGTGGATCTTACACCACCTGTCCTCCTTGATGATGGATGGTCCCAAATTACTTCGGGACTTTGGTAAGTCCCCTCTCATGCGTTTGAAAATCACTAAGGCTCGAACACCTTTCTTCGATCAGATGACTATTGGTCCTATATGCTGAGATCCAACGACCACTGTCGCTCCTCCTCCTGAGCTTCTGATCTCTTCCGACTTAGAATATTTTCTAAGTATTCAAAGGCCTCGACCCTTTCTCCTCCTAAGGGTCCATCTCTTGGACTCCATCTGCATGCATGAAAGTTCTATCTCTTTTGAGCTTGATTCCCTTGAATATTTCTCCTTCCCACACATTCTTTGCATTTCAGGGATCTCTTCAAACTCAGATCGAAGGTCAATGATGATCGATGGTTCACAGAAATTGTGGGGCCCCAACATGCGTTCTCTTTATCAAAGAGTTTGACCTCCACAATATTGAAAGTGCTCGCCCAACTTGGTCTTGATTGGAGTCATTGATCTTCCAGCCCGACGAGATCAACGATGTTGGTAAATTGCGGGCCGCAAACTAGCGCGCCCGCTAATTTCACCTTCACGCTTCGCAATGATTCCCCACCCGTCGATTAAATCAAGTGATTGGTGTTTGATTCGGTAACTCCAGTGAGTATTTGAGTCGATCTGATGACCGGGATGGCATCTCCTCCTATTAAACAACTCACATCCATCTCCGCTATCATAATCTTAAGACATGGGTAGTTCTGGTGACTTGACTATTGTCTACCTCCTAGATCTGACGGTCATGACGGTTCTCGGGCATTCTTAGATCTATGGCTCAGAGTCAACTTCGGGACTTTGGGGATTTTACCTCCCTTACGATGAACTTTCTCAAATCACCGAACTCGAGAAGTCTGAATGATTGCAAGGGTTAACTCCCACACTCTTTCCCATATCCAACGGTCATAATAGACCGTGGCTTCTTCCGAATAGATTTCGTCCGTTCATCTTCTGAACAAGAGAACCTTCCCTTTCGATACTTCATCCTCGCTACGCTTCCTGAGCTTTGTTAGATCTGAAAGGATTAATATATTTTCGCTCTTTCTCTTGAACTTAACGCTTGGAAGAATCCTTCTGCACACCCTTTATGCTCATGATTAACTTGTCAAGAACTTGATTAATTTATGCAAAGAACTTGTCAATTTTCACATGCAACTCTATGTGACTAATTTCAATTTTGAAAATTGTTTCCTAGTGATCTAATAGTAAAACCCTAGCTATTATCATTGATCAAATTTACACTAAAATTATTGACTGAAAACATATGCAACATAAACACAAAGATCAGAGATGAATCGTCAATACACATGAGACACAATTTCAGTTTTGTAATCTTGTTATCATCAAAAATCCTGAGGGAAAACCCAACCCTCCTAGCCAATATAATATCACCAAAATCTGAGGACAACCTTGTCCTCCAAAGTCACCAAAACTGAGAACAACCTTGTTCTCCAATATTTATACAAATCAGAAAACCAAACCTCAACAATATTCTGGAAGTCTCCTCTGCCCACAAATTTGTTTTAGACCACCTATATGGCTTGCTAATGTCACATGTCAACCTGTACAGATATGTACTTGCCCAAAAAATCAGATACGTGATTCACCTTACTGAAAACCCATGTACATACATTGTTTTCTCTACTGCAAATTGTGTATACTCTATACGTGATTCATCCTTCTACAAACCCACGTATATATGCGCTTCGTTCTCCCGCAAACTGCATATTGTATGAAAAATTCACTCCACACGTGCAACCTTTTTCACTTTTCTCTTCAGAGCCAAATTCGCCACCTTGCAGAATTTTCCTTTGTTGAGATCGTCAATCCTCCTAGCACAAGTGTAGACTCACTTATTCTAGTTCCATCATGTCTCCACACTTTAACAATATGAAATGTAACAATGACCTCTCTCCTTTATATACAATCCTTAGGGGTCACCATAGAAGCCCCTCCACAAGTCAACATCAAATTAGGCTTTCCTTGTTGGTGTGAAGACCCAACACATTCCCAACACCTAGGGCCATGTGAGAATACCTACCCGAAGTGAAAAAAATCAACACTCCCTCTTAGCAAGGAAGATATTCTCACCACACTCCACAAGTGGGAATGCCTCTCGATGATACCAAAGAATCAACACTCCCTCTTAGCGAGGGAGGAATTCCATCCTCCATCATCACCTGGAAGTAGCTATGTCTCCCGTATTGGATCCTCTACCACAAATGATTTCCAACCTGTCTGATTGGATGCTCCCTCTATCACCGAAGAAAATATTGTTGTTTGGAATGATCCCATCCTATAAGACATCCTGCTCCTAGAAGCCTCCTACCTCTAAACCTCTTATCTAACCTCCTCAACCCATGACGTTCACCTGACAGTCTTGGAAGATGCCTCTGTCCCATCTAGACCTGAAGGTTGGATCCCACTAAGAAACTAACTCTCCCTTTGAGCCAAATAACTTCCTCTAAAGTTGGACTCACTTTGAGTCTACACAACCTATGGAGCTACCTTCTCCCTATCCATTGTCCTCTGCACAGTCCTGGGAGGTTTCTCTTCCCTAATGGATCTTGAGGGTTGACTCCCTCTGAACTCTGGATCCCTCTGAGATGGTACTACTAGTGGGGCCACCTGCCTCACCACTCATGGAGCTACCTACTCCCTTTTTGCTACTGGTGGGGCCACCTATCTCACCACTAGTGGAGCCACCTACTCCTCATCTATCTCTTTGATCCTATTGGTCACAACATGTATAAAATGGCCCTCTCTAACTCTAAGAATCATCGTTGATCTGAAGCTAAATCGTCTGGGCACAAATAACACCAATACATCCATATCATCCCTGGACATCAATCAAGCCTCTTCCTGGATACAATCAATCCATATCCTATAAAACCATGACAATGTCTCTCGTAACAATATGCCAATATGTCAAGAGAAAATGTAGGTCAATATGTCATGAATATAGAATTTGAAATAAGAACCTAAAATCATAGCAGAAATACCATGAATTTGTAGTAACAACATATATAAAAACCCTTTCAAATGATACCTTTGATCCTCTTGATTTTTTAGGTTGCAAGAAGAGAATCGTTCTTGTTGCATCTCTGTAACTAATGGAACATGTATTCCACATTCCATTAATACACAAATAACATTATAGTTTCATATATCACAAGCATAAACATAGTTGAAATTGAAATCTTTAGTAGAAGACAACAAATATCAGAAAATTACATGTATTTATAAAATTTATACAAAATAGAAAAATGATATAATTTGATCATTCTCACATGTCAAAAAGTCTTCTTTCCTTTGCATTGTGCCAAATCCCATAAACTAGTTTCCACTCCACCTCTAATATGTTAGGACCTATTAATGATATGTGCATCAATGCATCAAGTGTGTTAATTGACAATCTTGTTCTGCTTATATATTTGATCGATTTTGTTTAGAAAACCTTCATTCACATGCAATGATGCTTGCTAGTATGACACGAATTGCTTTCCATAATTTTAACATATTTGGATTTCTAGAATGTCAATCTTTTGTTTGATAAATTTCTTTCCATGCATCTTTCATCCACAATTTTTCTGTATTTAAATGAATCACATCAATAAATTCATATATCTCTCTTTTTTGAGTTGCAATGCCAAACAATGGTACATTTTCCCCTTCATTACATGTTTTGAGTTGCAAATGTCAAAAATTCCTTTCAAGCCAATGCTTTGCATTATTTTCTCTCACATAAAGATCTGACAAATAATGGCAAGGACTAAAAAACCTTGATGCATTAAAGAGATGAAGGTCTGGAAATCTTGAATTGAAGTTCTCAACCAACACTTGGACATAATTTATTGTAAGTTGTATGCAACTATGGAGGGAGCCATCAATGCAAGTTTCCATTGGTTGTGACATTTTCTCATTATGGATTGGAATATACAACAAATCATGTCTATGGATAGTCCCCTCTTTGCCAACATTTTCAAGGAAACCATCTTTAGAGTCTTTCAAGAATTTAGTAAGATGTATGGCACCTTCTGCAAACGAATTTGACCTACAGAAATATATTTTAAGAGTATTTAACATATGGTTGATAGCTATTCCAGGTGATGTGACATCCACATTATCTTCTTGGAATTTTTTGTTTAGAATTCAACTCCATCAAAACATTAGCAAGCATATTCAAACAAAATTGAACATAGAAAATCCTTGTCGTATGATACCATGAGTTCTCTCTTTCTTTCTTCCACAATCTAAAAGTAGCAGGCATCAATGTAACAAGTCTTTCAACCAATTGACCCCTAGATAGCCATCTAATCCTGGATTTGAAGAACTTGTGAGTATTCTAATTCCATTATCTCTGGTAAAGTAATGATTCATTATTTCTCTTTGTTGAATTTCTAACCCATGAGTACACTTTATTTGTTATTTTCTCAACATACAAAAATTAAGGTATCTTCTTTGAAGCATATGATGTTGAAAGTGTCTCACAATGTGCAATGCAATGAGTACTGATAAGATTTGGTAGATCATTTTGTAGCAATATGACAAATCCATAGATGAAGCACCATTAGTGAAAATTGCTATTAGTTTTTCATTTTTCAATTGCCTTGTTTACTTCAGATTAATGACAGTATCATATATAGTCTTTTATTTTCCATCAAGAACACTAATCATTTTTATAAATTGTGAGATTGGAGGGGCCAAACATTTTAAGTCTAGATATGTAGAATACACGACAAGGTGTTGTTCCAAAACATGGTCTATACTTTCATCTAACATAATAGATAAAAATGTACTTTCTAACATTTTTCAAAGTTTCACCTCTTCAAGGTAGTTGAATATACAATGAACAAATTCAATTGCATTTTTTCTATTTATGTAGGAAGACTAATCCACTTGAGAAGGTATATTAGGTGTTTGTAAATGCATTTGAAGTTGACATAGATATTCATTAGTAGCAATTGCAATATCCTTTTGTGCAATAAAATATGTTAACTCCATGGTGGTTATTATTGTCGCAAGAGTTGGTTCTAGGCTGTAATAGAGCCAATCCTTAGCACATTTTAAATGAAATAATTTTGGTTACCCAGACTTGACTTGGGTTGCATGCAAGTAAATTCTGAGATAACCTCGAACCACTTTTGATTGGAAACTGCCCCTTCCAACCCGAGAGGGATCTCTCGAAAATATGTCACAATAAGATATCCAATAAGCTTAACAACGGGCAGATCTGTGGGTAACAAATTTTTTTGAGGTTTTTAGGGTTGATGGGTTGGACCGGGAGGTATTCCATTAGGCATGGAGTCAAATGATCAAGCAAATAACAATAGTGTTTCGGCAATAGAAATCCATGGAGCATAGGCGAGATAGAAGCTGATTACAAAGAGAAGGATTTATAAAAGTATGGAAGAAGAATAAAGAGAAAACATATCAATACACAAGCAACACTTAGTGATGAGTGAATTCCAAGCACAAATCAGTGGAAAGAGATGGTTGGGATAGAGCATCTAGCAAATGACGAATTATGAACCTTGATCTCTTCAAGAAACAACCTATAACCATTTTGCAACAGAGAATCTAACAGACAATGAATTCTATTACAAAACAGTTACAAATCAAGAAGAAAATATAGATGGAGTGATATTGAAACTAAGAAAATGGACAAACTCTGCAGGCAACATCACAAGAATATCTGACATGGATAAAACATGCTTCTGCAATCTTATATTAAACTGAAAATGAAAGCTACAGCCCAGGAGTACTACTCCTGTGTGTCTTTCCCCCTTTTAAAAATATGACTCATATATGTATTGAGGTTGAAATCCTCCCTAATCTAGAAGATAACAACAGTTACAACCAATTCTTGAAACATTTTGCCATAGAAAATGGGCCAAACTACTGAAAACTAGGGCTGCGGTTATGACTCTGTATCTCTCGAATAGCGACATCTGTGTATAAATTGAAAGAGTATTTTGTGAGTCTATTTATTCTAAGAAAAAACCTCTCTCAGTTCCCTGAGATCCCTTTTCATTTTCCCCAAAACTGCATTTAACAAACATGTGTCAAAACAGGAAAATATGAAATCTGAAAATTAGGGCTCGGAGATGGATTTGATTCTCCCAATATGTGACACCTGTAGGAAAAATGAAAGAGGATAATTATATATGATGTGTTAGGCACAAAATCCTCAAACCGTTTCTCAAAATGATACTCCAGTCGCTCAGAATCCTCATATGAAAATGATGACTCAACATAGTAAAAAACACCACATTTCTGAAACGAACCTCATATTGAGGGGGCCTTTTGACTGCCTTACCAAGCTCCAAATGAAATTATGAAGACACCGATGGACATAATAGGATTTTTAGATGTCGATCGACTATTTGAACGCGAAAAACGGCCTCTCCACGGCTGAGAAAATTGCGTTTTTGTAAAGCAGTTTTGCATATGACTGGAGTCCCGATTTCGGGTTTTCGGGATTCGGGGAAACAAAGCAGTGGTTATTAAAATCTCCACGTCGGCCAAATTCCCAATGGCCAAATCCCCGAAATAGATTTTTGATTTTACATTGCACTCTTTCGGGCCTTCGTGTTTCGGGTATCATGTCCTCAAGAGTTATGACATGCAAAGAATCCCGAATTGCGAAATCATGAAGGGATTAATTAGACGATATTCATTTGTTTTAATCTCTTAATTAATCATGATTAGCAATTAATCTTTAACCTTTGATGGATTTAAGTGTCGGGACTTCTATAATACTTGATGGGAGAAATCACGAATCGCGAAATTGTGATGAGATTTATTAACGTTAATCTTTCTTAATCTTTATTTGACCCTGCTTATCCTTTAATACTTTAGTGAATTCGGGGATCGGGGTTGTAGTTATTAAAATATCTACATTGGCCAAATCCCCGACGGCAAAAAACCTGGACTCGTGATATTTTTCTCCATGTGGCTTAATGCTCGGTGTATGCGGTCGTTCCACTACCAATGCTTCCATTCATTCTCCTTGTGACTCAACGCTCGAACATATGGTACATTTCTTTGATTCTCACGTGAACCCTGTCTTTGGATTTTTCGTGAGTTGGCTTGTGACTGTTATACTGCTGTGGCATTTGGGGATGATTTCGGCGTTATTTGACTGAATATGACAGGTAGAGAACATTCAATGATGCGCGTGACAGACATATGGTCGTTTTCTCATATCTAAACTTTCGGTAGTTAAACACTATAATTTTTTTCTCTCCTAAGTTACCGAAATCCAAAATTTCAATATTGTTACAATAGAGGCTCCATCAGGGATGGTTCTTTCCTGCAAAGCACCAAGAATAGTATACCATTTGCCTTCATCCATTGGGCGACCTGAAATCATCCTTATCAAACTCTGAACTCTGTCGCTTTACTTGCACCTTTCCGAAACAAAAAACTGCTTATGCATTCATTGGGCTATGGAGTCATAATGTCTTAAATCAAAACCATACAGCATGCCAAACTAAACTGGAAATGTACTTAAAACCACTACTGTACTCTAATGTTCAAAGTCAATCTTATTTATATACACCACCTACTCTAATTGATATCACTATTTTTTTTTGAAGTATAGGAAACCTTCCAAATTAACCAAGCGAGTATCTGACTAACAAACTTAATTATACTTCCATCTTTGAGCAAAAGGATGACAGGAGCAGCTGCAAATTTCAAAACATGCCCTGGGAGAAGGTACTTATAGTTTTGAAATTCAGACTTCAAGAAGTTGGAAATAACAAATTCAGTCCCCCATTTTGACTCCATATAAACTGATACTGCATCGTAGAAGGGAAGAGATATACCACTTTCACAATTAATCCATACTTTCTCTTGTTGGGCAAGCTGTCTGAAATGTTTTTGTGCACTTTGTCCACTGTTGATTTTTTCTTTCACTGGTGCAAAAATGTCGCATTAAAACTTACTGGTTTGTTGCTCAATGGTTTCTAAATAGGGAGGAGAGATCAATTGTTTCAGTAACTCCTCCTTATGTCCTCCATCTGTTGTCCAAATATATTCTTGGTAGCTTTCATACATAGGCTGATCTCTTTCATGATGTTGCTGATTGCTTTCCTATTGAACCAAAGTTTCTTGTTGCTCATCATCTTCATAAACACTTTCATCACATTCATCAAACAAAGGAGGACTGTCGTAAATTTTTGTCTATGATGAAAAATAAATCTGCTCTTCTTGTTCTTCTAGATATTCATCATAAACAGGTTCAGCAGATAACTCAGGAGTGTCACCAGTCAGACAAATGATAGGAATATCAACTGTGAAGCTATCTATCTCAGATCCACACTCCTCCAAATCATAGTCTAAAGCATCTTCGAACAACAAATATTCTTCAATGTTTTTAAACATGACAACCCTATCTTCTTCATGAAACAAAACAGTGTCTACAAGATGATCCTCTAGATGGAAATCATCATCATAAATTGGTTTACTAACTTCCTCTAAAGTTCCATGGTTGTCATGATTTAAACTTAGATTTTTATTTTTAGTAATAGAAGAAGTTTCACTCACATGTTCAGGACTGTGTGAATCCTGCAGATCTGTGTAAGCAGGGGTTGCAACATGACTGTTCAGGAGAATATCTATCTCTTCTTCTGTTAAAGGAGGAGGTGGTCTATGCAATTTATGGATCAAGCAACTATTGTTTTCTTTCTCTTCTCCATGTTGACCATGATGCTAAATATCTTCTTCTTGAATGTGATCACAAGAGCTATCATATCCTACTTTTTTATCAGCCAACTCTTCTTCATACTGATTATCTTCATTGACTTGATAAATTTCTAATACTCCTTCCTCCTCTTCAAGAAGATGTGTTTGATATGTTTGTCTTATGAATTTTATATTACAACAATATTCAAAAAGTATTTCAGCTGAATAGATTCTTTTACAATGTTGATGAAAAAGTATGTGAAAATATTTCAATGAAGGAATACTGGAATGATGTAAATATTTATACTAGAGTCTAGCATCTCTTTCCAACGAAAACATAAACAGTTTCACGAGGACATCTTCATGATGTATATTTAATTCATCCATGAGATTGTGGAATTCAAACAAGTGTTGAGCGGGATTGTCGTCCGCATATTCTCCAAATTTAGGAAGGACATCTTCCCAAACTTTAATGTCCGGAACAGTGTTTGGAAAACCATAAACATTTGTAAAGTATAGAGGAGCAAACCTTGCAAAAATCTGAGCGACGAACAAATCTGATATTTTGAGACCAGTGGAGTCGCCAGTGAATCATGTAGAGTCTTCGAACCAATTATTCTCCAGGTGAATGATCACAACCAATTGAATGCCTATCCCTTGTTCACCATCAAGAAATAGATCTGAACCTTTTGTTGTATCCCAGGGAAGATAACTTCGTTCCTCTGTCCCCGATAATGGTGCCAGAAAATGTTGTCGCAAGAGTTGGTTCTAGGCTGTAATAGAGCCAAGCCTCAACACATTTTAAATGAAATAAGTTTGGTCACTCGGACTTGACTTGGGTTGCATGCAAGTAAATTCTGAGATAACCTCGAACCACTTTTGATTGGAAACTGCCCCTTCCAACTCAAGAGGGATCTCTTGAAAATATGTCACAATAGGATATCCAATAATCTTAACAACGGGTAGATCTGTGGATAACAAAAAGTTTTGAGGTTTTTAGGGTTGATGGGTTGGATCGAGAGGTAGTCCATTGGGCATGGAGTCAAATGATCAAGCAAATAACAAGAGTGTTTCAGCAATGGAAATCCATGGAGTAGAGGTGAGATAGAAGCTAATTACAAAGAGAAGAATTTATAAAAGTATGGTAGCAGAATAAAGAGAAAAAATATCAATACACAAGGAGCACTTAGCGATGAGTGAATTCCAAGCAAAAACCAGTGGAAAGAGATGGTTGGGACAGAGCATCTAGCAAAGGACGAATTTTGAACCTTGATCTCTACAAGAAACAACCTATAACCATTCTGAAATAGAGCATCTAACAAAGGATGAATTCTATTACAAAACAGTTACAAATGGACAAGAAAATATAGATGGAGTGATATTGAAACTAAGAAAATGGACAAACTTTGCAAGCAACATCACAAGAATCTTTGATATGGATAAAACATGCTTCTGCAATCTTATATTAAATTGAAAATGAAAGCTACAACCCAGGAGTACTACTCCTGTGTGTCTTTCACCCTTTTACAAATATGCCTCATATATGTATTGAGGTCGAAATCCTTTCTAATCTAAAAGATAACAATAGTTAGAACCAATTCTTGAAACATTTTTCCATAGAAAATGGGCCAAACTGCTGAAAACTAGGGCTGCGGTTATGGCTCTATATCTCTTGAATCGCTAAATCTGTGTATAAACTGAAAGAGACTTTTGTGCATATGTTTATTCTGAGAAAAAACCTCTCTCTGTTCCCTGAGACCCCTTTTCATTTTACCCAAAATTGCATTTAACAAACATGTGTCAAAACTCGAAAATATGAAATCCAAAAATTAGGGCTCAGAGATGGATTCGATTCTCCCAATATGTGAAACATGTAGGAAAAATGAAAGAGGATAATGATCTATGATGTGTTTGGCACAAAATCATCCAACCGTTTCTCAAAATGATACTCCAGTCGCTTAGAATCCTCATTTGAAAATGATGACTCAACACAGTAAAAAAACACCACATTTCTGAAAACGAACCTCATATTGTGGGGGAATTTTGACTGCCTTACCAAGCTCAAAATGAAATTATGAAGACACCACTGGACGTATTAGGATTTTTAGATGTCGATCGACTATTCAAATGCTAAAAACGACCTCTCCACGGTTGAGAAAATTGCGTTTTTGTAAAGCAGTTTTGCATATGACTGGAGTCCTGATTTCGGGTTTTCGGGATTCGGGGAAACGAAGCAGTGGTTATTAAAATATCCATGTCGGCCAAATTCCCGATGGCCAAATCCTCGAAATAGATTTTGGTTTTTAAATTGCACTCTTTCGGGCCTTCATGTTTCGAGTATCATGTCCTCAAGATTTATGACATGCAAGGAATCCCGAATTGCGAAATCGCGATGGGATTAATTAGACGATAATCATTTGTTTTATTCTCTTAATTAATCAGGATTAGCAATTAATCTTTAATCTTTCGTGGATTTAAGTGTCGGGACTTCGATAATACTTGACGTGAGAAATCATGAATCACGAAATTGCGATGAGATTTATTAACGTTAATCTTTCTTAATCTTTATTTGACTCGGCTTATCCTTTAATACTTTAGTGAATTTGGGGATTGGGGTTGTAGTTATTAAAATATCTACGTCGGCCAAATCCCCGATGACCAAAAACCCAAACTCATGAGATTTTTATCCATGTGGCTTAATGCTCGGTGTATGCGGTCGTTCCACTACCAATGCTTCCATTCATTCTCCTCGTGACTCAATGCTTGAACATATGGTACATTTCTTTGATTCTCACGTGAACCCTGTCTTTGGATTTTTTGTGAGTTGGCTTGTGACTGTTATACTGTTGTGGCATTTGGGGCTGACTTCAGCGATATTTGAATGAATATGACAGGTAGAGAACATTTAGTGATGCGCGTGATAGACATATGGTCGTTTTCTCATATCTACACTTTTGGTAGTTAAACACTATAATTTTTTCTCTCCTAAGTTACCGAAAGCCAAAATTTCAATATTGTTACAACAATTATCACCCTTTCCTTATTGGTCTCATTTATAATCACTATGTGCTCTAGAATGGGCTTTGACAACCTTTCGGTTTCATATAATTTTTTATGAATCAATGTTTCACTACTAGGAGAATATCTTCTAGCAAAAGTTTTTGTGGAGGTTTTTAATGTTACAAAATTTGGAATTTTTTTCAAAAAAAAACTATGCTACAACCTCCTCTATTAGCTGCAGAGGTTTTAGTCGATATTTTAGTGGATGTTCCATATAACTAAAAAACTTTGGGTGGGTAGAAGTTGTAGAGGAGGATTTTTTTTCATTATTTTTCTTGTCAAAACACACCGATGCATTATTGAAAAACATGCACTGACACATTCTATAATAAAATGCATAGGTACATTAATATAATAAAAACACCCTGGATATTAATATAGTAAGAAACACCCCAGTGCATTTATAACTATTGTGCATTTGTTTTGCCTTTTTCGTCATATGCAGAGCACCGATGCTCTTATAATTTCTACGCACCGATTCCACCTTGTTTTCGTATGAAACACCAGTCTATTTTAGGATTTGTCTGCCCCGATGCGTTTAAGTTATAGTTATCCAGGTGAAATCAAGTTATCCTGAGACCCGATGCATTTAATATAGTATGAACCCAAGTGCTTGTGCAATTAGTACATACTAGTATCTATTTTACCATGTGCATCGAAGGGTACTGAAATTTCCAATATTTGAGGTGAGATGTCAATGGCATTATTTTTGTATGCACCAATGTGTATATTATAGTAAAGGAATTGGTACATAAATAATATTTAAAATCTCGGTGCATATAATAAACTTAATTCCCTAGTACGTAAATTATTTTTAGTGACCTAGTGTATATTTCAAACATGAGTACTGGACAATTTTGAAACGATAAATATTATTGTATGTTATATCGTTTACTGAATGAAGTGTTTTCTGAATAGTACGTATCATTATGTTATTATAATTAATATGCACCGGTATGTATGACTCCTCAAAACACATCGATGTCTATATTATGGAACACCCTGTCTAGTGATTTCAAAAGAATACAATGCATTAATATTTATATATTTTAATTCATTGTTTTTTACAAATTTTCAATTAATAATTTTAAAAATCAAATATTTTTTATTATAATATTGTTTTATATTTTTGTTATTGCATTTCAATATAATGATTGCATTAATGTGTTATCCAACCAATTAAACCTCTATTATTTGTAACAATGTAAATAATCCACATATTAATTATTCAGGAACGCGACATTTTACAACATTCAACAATGCAATGGAATAAGAAACCAATTTTATTGTATATGAATAAGAAACCCATTGTCATACAGAAGGGACAATGTAAAGGTTGAGTACAATAATCAAATTGCAACCAATTTGTAATTGTTACACTTATTGGTAACATGTCCTCATGCAATTGGGACAATATGTTAAGTACTTTAAACAAAATCCATGTTTTTCAGAGACAAATATTCCAAAACATACAACTTGCAATAACATTCAATTATATTGTCCTCGAATGAGGTGGTATGAGGGTGATCATGATAAAACACATGGATATAATGTTCCCTACCAAGTGTCTGCTCGAGCCTCAAGGCGAGCAAGTGGAGAGGGAATTCAATTTATACCTCTATCGGTTTATAACTTCAATTCAATGCTTGATTCCATCGATGGCAGTAGGAGTGAGGGTAAGAAATATGGTTGATGTAAAGGGAAGTTATTCCAAAAGCACTAAAACAATTATTTTAATTTATATGCATCTATAGACAAGCTGGTCAAATGTGACTCCTTTGAAGGATAGCAATTCTATTCATGCGATGAATTTGGTTTGGAAGTTCATTCTTGGCAGACGTTGTCGAAGGTTGAACATTTTTCCTCTAAATATCCTTCCTTGTGTTGTTTTATTCCTTTCAGATTCGATGCTGCAAATTCAAGAGAGAGATTGATCTTGTAGGGGTCATGGCTATCAACGTAGGATGATTGTGCACCAGGAACACGAGATGCATCAGGACAAGAATAAGGAACATAAGGAAGGTGCTCCATTTCCACAAATCGAGGTCCCAAGTGATAATTTGTAGTCTTGGGATGAATTTTGGGAATGGGGCTTCCATGTAGAATGGGTCAAGGCTAGTTTCAATCCCCTCATTGAAGGACTTGTTCGAATTTGAGGGCCCTATCATGTTAGTAATTCCCAAGAGGGGGGACCCTCCCTCTCCACCGGTGCAACCAACGCAGGAGGAAATTTTCCCAAATAACAAGTCCAAGGGGTTGTTCCTGACGACAGACCAAATGCAACTCATCTTTGAAGTCAGAGGGGAGGTAGCTAATCTGAAATTCAGAATAAAATAACTAGAAAACAAAGTCACCTCGCTTCTAGGACTCCAACCAAGCCAGGTGTCATTCAGACAAGAACCGTACCAAACAACATCACAAGTGCTCTTTCCAGATGATCTGATTCGTCTTCCATATGGTGATCGGGTTTTCACTCAACACTGTAGCAGGTCATGGCATTTTGGATTGTTCTTTTTGCAGTCTTAAAGTCTTAAACTCAATATCTATTTATGTTTTGATATCTAAGTTAAGTTGTCTATTAGAAAATTTTGTAGACCAATTACATTACAATGGCCTTCCTAAGGAGGATATTTTTTTGAATTTTGTCTGAGCTTGGGTTGGTTTCCACCTATGGGGACCCAATCCCATGAAGACTGCTTGTACATCTTTGTTTTTTTTCAGAAGGTAATGCAATGTGCTTACTTACAAAAGAAAAACATTCAATTATACTGATAATCATTCACCAGTTGAATTGTTGACATTGCTTGAGTTGCATGCATGCCTCATTTTTTCATTATTTATAGGTGATATTGTACTTTGGTTTTTTAACATAATATTTTCTTGATTGGCTTGTTTTTAATGTTTCACCCCATCATCTTCCATCTACAAACATAGAAATAAATTGTGATAAGTATATCTACATTTATATATATAGTATAATACACATGATTGTGTAAATAAAAAAACATACCTTAGCACCAAGTAACAATACACATTATTTCGAATCCATGCTTTATGAATTCTCTCAAAATCTCCTCTATTGGTTGTATTCCATACTTTATTTCCTGCATGTTTAATACGACATGACAAAGCACAATCGATATAATCAATATAAAATTTTCTTGTTTTTTCATTAATTATAAAACAAGGGAAGTTAAACAACATAGCTGCTTACAAATTGTTCAATTAAACTTTCATTCTTCAACATATACTCACAACCCACACTTAACCCAATGTTTATGAATTCATGGGTTGGCTCCTCTTTGTATGTTAGCACCTAGTAGAAGACATCCATGGAATAGTGTAAATTAATTATTTAAATATAAATATCACATCAAACATGAAATCTTAAGAAAGGTGGAAAACACAAATACTCACAAAGTTT
>SNQJ01S0043108.1:9562-60044 GCA_010110895.2 Picea sitchensis | reverse complement strand
TTGTACAACAACTCATCCTGAAGGTGGTATTCATTTCCTTCCATGACAATGACTATATTCTCCTTTAGTTTCTTGTAGACTTCTCTGAAATCTTCATCTCCCTCATAATCTTCACTCAAAAGTTCATGAGTGAAAGGCTCAAGTTGCATTATCATTCATATTGTTGCAATCTTTTTCAATGGTGGTCAAGAGAGCATGTCCACTAGTCAGTTTGTGACTCCTTTCTTATACTTAATGAATAAATGAAATTGCTGCAAGAAACCTAACCAATTGTAATGTCTCACCTGCTACAACCTTCTCTGAATTTGTAGATAATGAAGAGGCTGATGATCTGTCTGTATGATAGTCTCTTTTCCCAAGAGGTAATGCTTCCACTTCTTCACCGCTTGTAAAATTGCAAAGAGTTCTTTATCATGTGTGGGATAGTCAAGCACTGCTCCATGAAATAATTTTGAATGGTAGCACATAGGCCTTCCTCCTTGCATGAGTACTACTCCTAATGCATATCCAATAGCATTAGTCTCCAGATCAATTAATCTTTTCAAATTCAACATGATTAACATTGGAGCATCACTGTTTTTCTTCTTCAAGTCTTCAAATTCTCTTTGTTGTGTCTTACCATAATGAAATATCTTTCCTTTGGCAGTTATGGCATGCAATGGTGTTGCTGTTATGGAAAAGTTTACAATGAACTTTCTTAAATACTAATTTGCTCCCATAAAAATCATGAACTCTGTCACATTGGTGAGAATAAGCCATTGGGTGATGGGTGCAATCTTTTCTAGATCTACCCTCGACTCTCCTCCTCCAATCATGTGTCCAAGATATAGCAAGGAATTTTTTCCAAAATCATATTTCTGCAAGTTGGAAATCAAGTGAGTCCTTTTCAAGGTTTCTAGTACATGTGTCACATGTGAAAGGTTATCTTGCTAAGTATTGCTAAGTATTAGTATGTAATCCATATATAATATTACAAAAGAGTCAATGAAGGGATGTAGTACATCATTCATGAGTCTCATAAACGTTGCAGGTGTTTACATAATACAAGCCTTGTCTTGTTTTGAATGTTGTCTTCCACATGTCCTCTGCTTTGATCCTCACTTGGTGGTAACTTGATTTGAGGTCCAACTTAGTGAAGAATTTGGCTTGTTCCATTTGATCCAACAAGTCATCAATCCTTGGAAAAGGATATCTATTCTTGACGGTAATCTTGTTCAGGGCATGGTAGTCAATGCACATTCTCCATCTTTCATCTTTCTTTGGCACCATGATGATGGGTGAACCACATAGTGATGTGCTAGGTTTGATGAATCCTTGATCCAACAACTGCTACAACTACTTCTTTACTTCATCTGCTTCAATGACAAACTGCCTATATAGCCCAATGTTAGGCAGTGGTGACTCAAACAACAACTAAATCTCGTGTTCAACATCTCTCTTGGGTGGTAGTCCCTGAGGCTCTTGAAACACTTCCATGTAGGATTCAATCAATTTTTGTATTTGTTGACGTTGGTTGCCACTACATCCTTCCAAGGATGCCTTCATATCCAAATTGTTTCCTTATCCTTGCAACTTTCCTTCTCTCAGAAATAACAAGACAAAATTCTTTGTATTGCCCATGATTATTCTTTCTTGATGAGAATTGATCAAAGAGAGCTTAGTGTTACAAGGAAAATCTCTCTATGGCCAGGGGTAAACCACAACAGACGAAAATGACTACAAAAATAAACTCTAATCTCATGTATGCTATATAATAAAATATGCTAACAAGACAAGATAAAGAGCTTACCTCATCCAGATGTTCGACGAAGTCCACCATTGAGCACTTGACTCAAATAAATACACCTACAACTTGTCCTCAACAACCAATAAATGCAAGCATATGGTGATAATATATAAAGTTAGCACATTCAATAGCATAATCCATCAACATTTATAACAAATATTTCCATGGAATAACAATTCAAATATTTGCAAGATATTAGTTGGACAATAAACGAGTATTTCTAATATAATGTAATGAGTAGAAGATGAATTAAAAACTTCCATGTCGGCATGGTTCAGAACCGATAAACTAGGTCCCTTCCAGCTGGGCCTCCACCACTTTAATCCTCCACCAAAGGCAAGCTCATATAAGAGAGACAATGAGGTTCTCAATCAAGTAGGGAAGAGCTTGGGGGCTGAATAATGTGTTCAGACTTAAAAGGACAAAGGGATGCTGACTCAATATGAAGTGAATAATTTCTCCAAAGTAACTTTTCTCTCAAAGTTGAATTCTTCTCCTCTTTTCTATAGCTTAGATATGGCTCATTTTTAGCCTTCAAATGGAACTGAAGGGTCGAGTTAGAATGTTTCCAGTATATGGAAGGTCAATGATCATGGATCTCGTGATGTGACATGGAAACCTGACACTATTTTTTTAATTTTTGGCACAAAACCCGAAGTACGCGGGATGTAATGGTGAAACCTGAATATACACATGTTGTATAATAGTTAGGATGCATATATGTGGAAATATATTGTTTTTAGCTATGAGATTTAAAAAAAGGGACTTCAAGTTTGCATAGGGAAATGGAAAAAGGATTTCTGAGAAAATTTGTATAGGGTGAGGAAAATCTTGCTATAACATATACCCCCTAATGTGTGAGGTCAGAGGAGTATATGCGATGGCTGAAATAAATTATAATACCCAAAAGTGGAGTAATGGAGACTCAGCTGGATGAACTAGTTTCTCATGAGAATATTACAATCTATACTGACTTTGCGCACATGGTTTCCAATTTGAATTACACTACAAATCCATATGAAAATATACCAAAAAATTGTTCATGGCTATGAATAGGAAATACAAAGGTGGTTACATGCCAAAGGCTATCATAGTCATGAACAAGGCTCGACAAAACCCATCTCAAAATCAATCTGAAGATATTTGTATACAATGGAGTACAATCTGATCTCCCATGATCGCTCAAGTCACATAGGTATAGGTCCAATGAAAGATAACAACAACTTAAGAAAGTTGTGACTATGAAATTATGTCTTCAAGTATTCTACACAATCCGCCAAAGGTGCAAGTCTACATCGTGCGAATAAAGGATTTGAGTTCGAACACAATGAAACTTTGTTTGATTACCGGTCATTGATGTATATCGTTAAAAAACGTGAGACAACCTACCGATAGTGAAAGTAGGTATCAAGGCACCGAGTACATTCTTAAAGTGTGAATAAAGGTGTCAAGGTCTAACACTTTAAGAATTCATCGATCATGAGACATTTATGTATTCCCAACTGTCGATAGCGGGAGAACCTGCTGTTGTTCCAGAGTCTGTACTTAAGGCTTAGAAGTATAGTGTCTAGGCATCTGAAAGTGAATGAGGGACAGAGAAGGAAGAAATGTAAACCTTCAGAAAGGGATGCTAAGGCTGATTTCTAAATTGTCGTTGTCTAGCTTCCAATTGTTCCTGGATGTTTATTTCCCTTTCAATCACTGCCCACGAACGTTCAAGTTCAACCCGTGTAGTGGTTGTTTTAATAATAGTATAAAAAAGGTTCAAGGCAATATGTGTTTGATCTGATAGTCTGGGTTCAATATTAGGCTATCTTGTCACAGGGACAGTCATAGAGGAACAAAAAGATAAGAAAAACTCAAAATCTTTTAGATGTTGTCTCGATTTTGGTCGTATAAAGGAGATTTTATAGCTCCAGTAATGAAAATAGGGTGCAAACCAAAGGCCCTTTCCCGTACCTGAGTTTTATTTGAATAAATGTGTATGAGGTGTAAGAAAACATTAAGCTGTCTATAGTGTAAGGCTCCTATCAAGGGAGAATCTCACTTGTAAACAGAAGAAGAAACAGACGAAGAGATAACCTGATGAAGCATAAAATATATATAGAAATCTAAAATGTTCACTGGTCTTATACCTGTTGATAGCCGGTACAGAGGAAAAACGGTAAATAATATAGAAAACTAAAATTCATTCACTATAGTAGAGGTTGTACTAAGTTACAGCAAAACATTCATCAGATAGATATATGAAATGAAATGAAATATAAGATACAAGGAAAGAAACTCATAACACAGTCGTGACGGAATTGAGAATCTTCGAATTTGATTTATATTAACTCTCAAGGTAGAAAATCTCTATTACAATCGACCCAAAAAGGTCTAGCCCTTGTTCCTTCCTTCTCTTGTATATTTATACAAATTTACATATGATGGAATCTCAATCGTTCCAGGATTTTCAGTTACAACAAGAAGGATATCAATCGTTTCACTTCTTTATCCTCTGTCTTTATTTGGTACCAGAAGCCTACCCCCTCACATGCCCGGTATAAGTGACACATTTTTCCACCAGCCGAGATATCAACCTTGAAGGTTCTGCTTGACAATTGGCCTAAAAAATGTAACAATCTTTGACTAATTTTGACAACCTTTCTTCCATCTGCTGGTCTATGGTGTCGATAGTGCACAATCGCACACTTGGTTTAATAATCCATTTATCTATTTGAACTATGTCGGCCAGAGTTACTTGTGAGACTTCGGCTGAATCTCTTTCTTTTTCCTCATTTATATCAAGCGAGAGTTTCGCCATATTCATTTGGCTCAGTGTCTCAGTGTTACTCTCGCTATCAATGCCTAACATATTTCCATCTATAGAACTGAAAGCCTCCTCGGAGGATTTACTTACATCCTTGGCTTGCAATTTGCCTTCCGATATGATGCGCTCCCATTCTTTCAACAAAATATTACCTTGGGTCTGTTCCGAAATGAAAAACGTGGAACTTTTTCCCGATTCTCTGTTCACTGTAGCTATTACAGCCTCTTGAAATGGGATCCGAGCTGCTCTAGCTTCTCTCTCTCTGACAGATAAGTTTTCTAATACTTGATCAATAAGCAGACAATTTTCCCGAATCGTCTCTACCTTGTCAAGTAAACTTCACTGGGCTACAGAAACCCTGCTTCGAATCTCCATAGCCTGGGACTGGAATATCCTGATATTTATGACTTGGTTTTCGGCGAACTCCAATTTAACCTGTCGCTTCTCTATCAAATGTCTTTGTTGGCTTTCCTGTATTTGACTGGTCTGAACTATGAGCTCTACTTGTTCGAGCTTAGCTTTGAGCAGCTTGATTTATTTTTTATCGGCCATTCTTTCTTGTTCTATTCCTGTGTTCGCCTAGTCCTTGACAACTTCCTCTACTATGGCTAGTTTAGCTTCTAAGGTTTTGATGAGGTGATTCTTTCACTTCAACTGATTCTTCAAAACCATGACTGAAAATTGGTTTGCTGTAGCATACGCCGCTAATGTCCCAGCTATTTCTGTCACAAACTCCTCTTTCTTCTTATATTTCCCATCGGTCAATACCTTAAATGTTTTGGCCGTTGATTCTGCTTCTTGGTAGAATTCTCTTTTTACCATAGATTTCCTCTTTTTATCAAAAAAGAACTCATTTTGAGGGAGTTCTTCCATCCTTACGGGTCCCAATTCTTCATTGAAAATCCACCCTGTGTCTATGTTCCCTTGAGTTGACTGTAAGGGAGTAATGGAGGCGATGGGATCTCTGACCTGCTTAGCTGATTTGCCTGGAGTGGTAACTAGAGGTAGATTTTTCGACGGATCGAGAGTTTTTATTTCTGGCTTCTAGCTCCCAGTTTTCTCTTCCTTGTCCTGGTGTTCTTCTTGTTCAGGTGCCAAATCTTTGGAGCCTTTGGCTTCTTTTTGCTGCGCTTCTGCTATTATGGGATTCTCACCTCGCAAAACTGGGGGAAGACAACTCCGCCGATGTTCTTGATTTCAAAACATCGACCCTCTCTTCAGGTGTCAGGGCTTGTATCCGAGCCGAAACCTCGGCATAAGATCTTGTACCTCGAAAAATGTCATCCAAGGGTGAATTTTCGTGTTCGAATCTTTTCAGCCCACAATTGGCTAAGTGACTACTCACGACCCTGTGTGGATCGTGCTTTTTGAATTCAATATGAACCAAGTTCAGGTCTTCCAGGGCTACTGCCTCAGCTTTAGCATGCCCGAAATATAACAAAGAATATGAATTTAAATGAATAGGAAAATGTGGCCATACCTTCTTAGAATATCCCTTAAGTTCCTTGCTTACGCCACCAATTACGGTTTGCCTGAAAATCTCACGGTAAGCCAGCCTATCAGGTATGAATAATGGCAAGGCATGTGGAGGAACAAAAGCGTCGAAAACCTTGAGATATGAAAATTCTTCTTCCACATACCAGTCGGCTATATTGCTCAGATTTTCCGCTATGCTGTTTGAGATCCTAGGTGGCGGGTGGCCGAAGATAGTGACATGCAACGACACCATCACCCAGTTAAATATTTCATACACAAAGTTTGAAGCTTTGTCTTCCCACAACTTTGAATGGTAAACGTGGATGGGCTCAGCCTCCAATGGAGTCCAGCTCCAACTCATCAAAGGAAAAGGCGTCAGTAAACACACATCGTCCATGATATATGCAGACATAAAGAATGAAGCAATATTTCCGCTCTCCCTCTGTGCTCGATACTCTGTAACTCGACTGGTCAAACTATCAGACAATAGTTTAGCCCAGTGGAAGGAACAACCTTCAGCGACTGTGTGAATTAGAGGCACCCACTGAAGGAAAAAATGTGTGGTGTCCTCTCTCCCATATAATCTGCAAGTCATCATAGCGATATATTTGAATTGTGGTTCGAGAGAAGATATTGAATATATACCATTATTGTCTACCTTGAACTTCGCAGGGTGTGAAACCCAATCTTTAATTAAACCAAACATAGTCTTCTCGTATTGCACACATTCCTTCTGTTTGAAATTCTCCAGGAATTCGACATTGTAAACAAAATCTGACATGGTTGGCAGCTTATACATAGCCTGCAATTGTTTAGGTTTGAAAGTCCCAATGGTGACCCTCTGCTCATTGACGATGGTTCTGGTTGGTATATCTACATGGTTGCCCACCAAAACATATCGTAGTAAGGGAGAAGACGTGGCCTAGCCGCTACTTTATGCATTCCATCCTGGATGACGATCTTATACTTGGTTATCAGGTCATCTTTTTCATTTTCACTGGAATCATCCGAAACATCTACCAAATCGGACTGTAGAACCTCAGAAATATATGACCAGGTCCTGACAGAGTCGACACTTCGAGGTGAAGTATCAGAAACATTGTCTAAACCTTGTCCTGAAACCTCAACAACAACTTTAGATGCTTTTCGTGGAGCCATGGTGGGGGATTCTAATTTAGCTCTCCTGCGATAAAAATATGTATACATACAAAAATTAGTTTGCTCGAGGAAAGTTTGCTCTGCATAGAATATAATGAAATTCGTGACATCAAATAAGAGATTCATGCATTCAACCATTTAAATCTAGGTCGTCCTTAGAAACAGAACGGTCAAATCGTTCTTAAAAAGAAATTTAGCAATAAAAACCAAATCCTTACTTGTCGATTTGCCCTATTTCCAATTAATGTCATAAATTTTGACAGTTCGTACTGCAAGTTGGTGCATGGAAAGTTTAAAATTTCCTCGTAGACTGTGCCTACTAATTTTCATATGAACAAATTGGAAATGCTGGCTTAGCTTAATTAATCAGGCCCTTTTAAACGCTAATTAATCTTTCGACAATCGCCTCATCGCAAATGTTCATTTTAACCCTTTAAACCTCTAAAACCCGAGATTGCGATAATTAGTTTTAATTAATGAGAAATGTAACTAGGATTAAATGTTTAAATAATTATTTTTTATTTATATCGTGACTTCGCAACTCGGAGCTTCAAGGGTATAGCTTCCAGGAGGCTTGTATGCTGAGTTGCGAAATCGCGACTTCGCAACTCGGGGCTTCGAAGGTATAGCTTCCGAGAGGCTCGTATGCCAAGTTGGGAAATCAGGAGATTGTGATGATATGATTTAATTCAAAAGGAAGATAAAACCGGATTAAGTGTTTAATTAATTACGTTTTTATTTATGTCGCGACTTCGCAACTCAGGGCTTCGAATGTATATTTTTTTAGGCAAAACATGCCGAGTTGCGAATTTTCGACAGAGCTTAACCGTGGCTAAATTTTTTTACTTTTAACATTAACCCGGGTTACTAAAACAAGAATTTCGTGGTTTCGGCTATCGGGGGTATGAAGGTAAGACTCTTTGAGCTATCAAATGCCGAGACACGAAGTCCCGGTGAGGCTTAATTGTGGTTTAGCGTATCTTTACTCTCGTAACTGATCTGGGTAAGCTTTTTAAAACTAGTTCACTGTTTCACCCTTCAGAACTTGCAAACTATGTGATCTATAACTCTCGACATGCGAGATCCCGAGGTAAAAAGGAGAGACTCATTTTAAACGATTGAAAAGATAAATATTACCTTAAGAGTATGATAACTGTCACTGTTTGCGTGATGAGACTTCCCAGATTTTGGGAAAAAATAAAGGACGATATGAAAACTAGCTTTCGATTTCAAGCATTAAGATATAAAAATTAAAATAGGCTAAAAAACAAAGGTGGCTCCAACATAGGCTCCAACTAGGGATCCCGTTTTCTTGCAAGACGGGAAGAACAATAGACCACATGCCTATATTGGGTAAATGGAGTCAATGGCTTTAATCCAACGAAAAATGTTCCTTAGAACGAGATACTGAAGGGGAAAGGGACTTCATTTTTTACCTTTGAAAAGATTTTCACAACTCAGATACTTTTTAAACTTAGCTGTAGTCCCTTTCACGACTTTCTCCTTCCCGTTACTGAATTCAGGTCTGCATTAAGACAATCAAAACAGTTCTAGGAGACCCAACAGATCTTGTGACTATTGGCTTGCATCAAAAGAAGAAAATTATATGTTTTTAATTAGGAAGCCCTGTCTGAACTTGGGATGTAGATCGGGTTTTGGAAAAAATAGGTTACCAGAGTGGAGTGATATTCATGTATAACAACCTTACAGATATCTCAGATATTGCTTCACTGCCAGCGATCCTGTTCAGTACCCCGGTGAAGTTATCTGGCCCTTTTTACTGAATTTCCTTTCACCACTTCGGAATATATTTATGCATTTAAATGCTGAGACGAGGGAAATCATTTCTGAATTTCCTTTCATCGTCTTTTGGACTAGATGGGGGCAATCATTTATGAATTTCCTTTCACCACTTGTATTATAATTTGCTTTTTAGAGCATGAAGATGGGGGCAATCAGTTTGTATGATGGCTGATATCTGTGTAAAATTTTTCATTATAGGTCTGTCAACTTACTTTGATTACTCGGTACCAACCTTTCCTTAACTTTCACAACACCTTCGTTCGCAGGGAGAAAGGGAAAAATTATTTTTTTGGAGTTTCCCATTTGAGAAAGCCTCAATCTTTTGAACTGTTGAAAAACCTAGAAAAGTCAGGATCACTTAAGCGTCACTTTGTTTAGTAAGGGACCGATTAGTTGTGAAGACCCGCTTTCTTTCCACAATCTGGTTTGAAGCTCTCGAGGTTAAAACATAATCTCTTCTCCCTACGTATGTGAAAACGGAAAGATGCTGGCTTTTCAAAAGGTAAACCCGAAAACAGAAAAGGATGACAGATAGAGATCTATGAACTGAAAAACAGAGGTCAAAATCAAAACTGACTCTTGAAAATATTTTTTGGGGGCGCTTTACTTAGACTAACTTGTTTATTTCGTCTTATTTGTTCGTAAATGCTTATCCATGTAAATGTTCTTTTATTTATTAGTTCAGATGATGTTGTTGTATCTTATGAGGTTATCTTGGTTTTCTTTGAGAGCCCTTCAAAACAAGTCTTTTAGGAAATCTCACCTTTACCTTACCGTTTCATTTTCTTTTCAGAATATCAAAAAATCCTTTTGTATCACCTGTTTAAAATGATTTATTTTTTGATACCCAACTTTCTGTTTACTTCTCTCACTCATTTTGTTTGCAGCTGAAATCCTGTAAAAATGCAAATAGGAAGGTTATCGAGGCCTTTTTGAACAGTGTCGAAAATTTTTGAAAGGAGAAGAAAATTGAAATAACAATGCGTAATGATATATATATATATAAGAAAAAATTCTATATATAAATATACACATTCATTTTTTTATTTTTTTTGGCGACTTCTTATGTCATATAATGTTTCAGATAACACCCATTGATAGGAAGGTTGAGGATTTCACCGTCTAGATTTTCCAGTAGGAAAGAATTTTTTCCTTTGAGAGACGAGACTCTGAATGGCCCATACCAAAGGTCATCGAATTTACCATGTTTTGCTGCTTCTTCCCTCCTTGCATCCCACCTTAATACTAAATCACCTAGGAGGAAGTCTCTTTCCTTTTCCCTTCAGTCGAATAATTCCTTCATGTCGTCTTGGTACTTCTGCAAACTTTCATCTACTTCGACCCTGTGTTGTTGAACCTCGATCAACTGATTTATCCTCCTGGTGACATGATTAGGTTCTTCTTTTTGATCTTTCCATAATTTCATCATGGGGAGTGCTAGGTTTATAGGTAACACTGCATCTGTCCCATATACCATCTGAAAAGGGGAAATGCCGATAGAATTTTTAGTGCCTATGCGATTTGCCCACAAGGCGTACTTTAAATGCACATGCCAAGACTTTTTGTTTTCATCCAACACTTTCTTAATTATATTGATCAGGCTCTTGTTAGACGACTCGGCCAATCCATTTCCTTGAGGGTAATACGTTGTAGAATGGCCAAGAATGATATTATACTTTTGGCAGAAGCTGATCATAGCCATAGATTTGAAAGCTTGGGAATTATCTATGACTATCTTTCAGGGACAGCTAAATCTTGATAAAATATTGTCTTCTAAGAAATCTATTACCACCGAGTCAGTTTCCCTTTCGGTTGGAATAGTTTCCACCCATTTAGTAAAGTAGTCTGTGGCAGTTAGGATCCATTTGTGTTGGGAGCTTGAATGTGGATTAATCTCGCCTATAAAATCTAGCCCCCATTGTTGAAAAGGGTCTTCAGTTTTGACCGGAACTAGAGGTAGCGCCGGGAGTTTTTGTTTGCCTGCGAATAGTTGACAAGGGTTGCAAGCTCGGACCTTGGCATTAACGTCTGAGAAAAGTTTTGGCCAGTAATATCTAGCCCTCAGAATTTTGTAAGCTGTGGCTCTCCAAGCGTGATGTCCTCCACACACTCCTTCGTGAAATTCACTTATAACCCTTTCTGTTTTTTATTCGACTAAGCAGATTAAGAAGAAACCGAGTGGGTCTTTCCAATATAGTTGATTTTCGACGATATAATACTTAATCGCATGAAGCTTTAAAGTCCTGGCTTTTGATGGTGATAGTTCACTTGGGCATTTCAGAGTCAGTATGTAGGATACTATGTTCCTGTACCAGTTTGATGATACGAATTTCTCTTCGATCCTGATTGGATCTGTTTGCTCATCAAGCTCATTTATGTTCACGTCTTCCCCACATTCCTACAGACAGTTTATACCCAAAAATCTGCAATTCGATTTGGCCAAAAGTTTGTCTAGACCTTGTCCCTTTACCAGTTTAGTAGGTTTAATTTCCAGGTCAAATTCTTGAATCTTAGCAAGCCATCATCCTCTTCTCCCATCGCTGTCTGGTTGTACCAAAATATCTTTCACAAAAATGGTAGGTACGTACGCGATTATCTTGGAGTGTAATACATATGTTCTAAATGCCTTAAGTGCTTTTACCATGGTGTACGCTTATTTTTCTATTATATCATTTTTAGGTTCTGCGTCTCTGAGGATTTTGCTAAAAAAGGCGATCGACTGTTTGAAACCCTCTTCATTTTTTTGGAGGAGCACCGCAGCAATCGTGTGTTTGGAGGAAAATGAGAAAATGAGAAATTCTTTTAGATAATCGGGGCTTGCTAACATAGGTGCCTCGGCTATGACTTTATTAATGTGTGCGAACGACGATTTTGCCTCTGTTGTCCACTTTACTTCACTATTCTTTTTCAGCATATCTGTGATCAATTTTACAATTTCAGTGAAATTTGGGATAAATCTTCGTAAAAAAATTATTTTTCCTAAGAAAGATTGAATTTCTTTTACATTTCTAGAAATATTTATAGTGTCTATCGCTTCAACTCTCTTAGGATCAATATTAATTCCATCCATAGATACAAATGACCCAAAAGTTTACCTTCTTGCATGGCGAAGTGTGATTTTTTGGGATTTAAGGATAGACCAAACCTGCAACATTTTTCGAATGTTTGTTTAAGATGTACCAAATGCTCTTCGTCGGATTTGGAAAAAACAGTCAAATCATTGAGATAGATGACTACGAACTTATCCCTTTCTCCAATGAAAGCGATGTCCATAGCACGTTGGAACGTAGCTCCTGCATTCATCAAAATGAAAGGCATTTTATCATACATGAATGTACCCCAAGGGGTAGTGAAAGATGTTTTTTATTTATCATGTTCATTCATGGCAATTTGATTATATCCAGAGAAATCGTCAATCATAGACATTCTATTCGCCCCAACTACCTTTTCTAGCACATGATCCATATTAGGCAGTGGATAGTTGTCTTTAAGAGAAGACTTATTTAGATTTTTTAAATCCACACATAGTCTAATTTCCCCACTCTTTTTTCTGACCGGGACCAGGTTTTCCACCCAGTCGGAATATCTTAGAGGTACTATAATTTTCACCTCTAAAATCTTCTTCACTTCTCTCTCGACCACAGGCAATAGAATGGGGTTGATCTGCCTAAGCTTCTGTCTAAAATGTTTGACCCCAGACTTTAGAGGTATCTTGTGATCGATCACAGTAGTGTCGTAGGTTCTTAACTCGTCGTAAGACCAGGCGAAAACGTCTTTAAATTGTCTGAGTAGGTTCTTATACTTGTCTTTTATTTTAGGAGGAAGGAGTTTATATATTTTAACCATTCTAGACTCTTCTTTCGTTCCTATATCACAATCCTCAAGCTCTTCTGGTTGGGGTTGTAAGGTGGATTTTACAGGTATGTCATTTTGATCAAACAATCTTTCTAGAGGGATCAACCCTTTCAGAATCTGGTTATTTTTTAGGACCAGCATGCGATGATTTGCAATTTTGTCTTGGAAATTTTGAGGGTCCTCCCCTTCTTGCATGATCCATATTTGGTCATTCTGATTTTCTTGATCTGCGTGAGTTTCAGAAAAATCACCTATTGCTTCAAGAAACTTCTTAATTTGTTCATCATCCTCAAAAAACTACCAGTGTTGGATGTTATCTGGTTAAGAAGGTTTGTGTCTTATCTCTATGTGATACTTCAATTTAAAGGTTGTGGGAGGAGTGAAAGTTGAAGTTGCTTTAGCTAATGCATCATCCTGTAATTTTTCTGTGCGTGGGATGAAGTGGACATTTATAGACGAGAAAACGTTTTCCATTAGATCCCAGGCACAATTTCTGTATGATCTTAATCTGGGATGCTTGGCCTGGTATTGCCGATTTATTTGTTTGACTATCAACTCTGCATCTCCCTATACCTCTAGTTTTTTTATTTTTAACCTCCTGGCAGCCTCTAATCCTAAGACCAAGGCTTCGTATTCACATACATTGTTAGTATAATCTATTTCCCATTGTAATCTGTAAGAAAAAGGGACAATGAACCTTTCTTCGAGTGCCACAAAAAACACTCCTGCACCAGCTCCTTCGCATGACAAGGCACCATCAAAAAACATTTTCCAGATATCGGTGCTACAAATATCTCCGGTCATGTTACCTGACTCTTCATGCTCTATATCGTTTTCATCTGTGAAACCATCTAAACCATCATCAAAAGATAAGATACAATTTCCTAAATCTTGATCTGCAACGTAAATAGGGAAATTGTTAGGATTTTTAGGGTCACTTACTATATATGCTAACCTCGTCTCTCTGTACAACTGAGTGAATTGACCACCAAACAAAAGAATAGTGGCGTATGTCATATCCATTTGCAGAGAACTCCCCAGCTTGGCTCCCCATGACCTAGACAACAGTAAGACATACTTGGGGGGAATATCAACAACGACCACATCCATCAAGACACTCTTAACTGGGACCTGTGCCAGGGTGACTACTAAATCCTTTATCATTCCCAAGCATTTAACTTTTCTCAAATCAAATGAGTAAAGATCTCCGTAAGGTCTGGTGATCTGGAGGCCCAATCTATCCATAATACTTTTAGGCATCACGTTATGTGAGGCTCCAGAGTCCAGCGTGCAATTATGTAGCAGTTGATCGTACACCTTCAAGGTGATATAAAAGGGAGCAACAGTGTCTTTGGCTCCTTCAAAATGTGGAACAAAAGTGATGTTGGGTTTATCATCTTCCAGGTTCAAAACGTCAGATTGGATTTCTAGCTCTGAAACGCCTATCACTTTGGTAGTCTGTTTTCGATAAACTGGATTTTTCCCTAACTCTACCAGAGGAATTGGTATCTTAATTTTATTTATCTCGTTTTCGAAACTGAAAAATCCGCTCACCTTGTCTGTTTCTCTAGCCGGGACTTCCAAATCCTTCTTTTCCACCTTATTTGTCTAGACTGCCTTATTACTCATGATCTTGGTTAAAGGAGTATTTGTATTAGCTTCTTTGGTTTCCTCGGTTTGAGTCTCAACCTTATCCACTTCAGGTTGTTGCACGTTTACTACTTTCACTTTGCTGTTAGATAACACAGTTTCTTCCGGGGTAGGCTCATAGGTTTGACCTCTTGGGAGAATTTTCTTAGGTTGGGTAGTTGCAATGGGCTTACTCTTAGATCTCAAGTTATACCTAGGTTGGACCTCAGCCATTATCATATTGGTTTCTTCTTGATAACTACAAATGTCAGTATAATCTCTTTCTTCACCTTCAATAGATGATTGTTGAGTGTTTAGAGACTTTTCATAATCCTCCCTAGTCAGATAAGGTTGTGTGCAGTCATCATCAAAGTTTGTGACATCATCATCTAAATCTCTGAAATCTTGGAGATCATTCACTCCTATAAATTTTTCGTTCTTTAGGGGAGTTTGTATTTTCTGATCTTCATTTTTTATCTGTCTTTGCTGGTTTGGGGGATTGGGATTCCTCTTGAAATCCTTTTTGGAAAAAGAATTGGCTTCGGCCTATTCTAGTTCCATCCTGTATATCTTATTAGACAACTCCTTAATTATCCTGGCCATATCGTCTACTTTGTCATCTGTGTACCTATTAGATCCTGACGGTCCTGCTTGTTCTCTAAAGCGTCGAGTTTCTTGGTTTCCCACTTCTACTTTAGCTTTTAACTTACCAGAAGCCATCATATTGGACTCAATTTATACAATGTCATCCTTCATTCGGTTTAGAGTAGCTCCCCTTCTTTCCTGTAAAAGAAGTGCAAAATCTGGTTGGAAACCCCCCGCGAAAGTTACTTTGGCCGCGGGTTGGGATGGTTTAACCTCGGCTGGGATTTTATTATACAGCTTATTGAATCTCTGAATGAACTCCATAACTGTTTCTGAATTCTTTTTTCTTAAAGACCCAAACTCGATTAAATAGTATAGTTGGTCCTTTCTTTCTCCCCATTGTCTAAGGAAAGCATCTTCCAAGGCATCATAGGACAAGATAGATCCTGCAGGTAGACTTCGAAACCAAGTTCAGACTTGACCTTTGAAGGTTTGGACGAAAATCCTTGAATACACATCTTCATGTTCGAGACCTAGGATGTCTGTGAATTGATCAAAGAAATTTATGTGTTTAGCTGCGGTCAGATCTCCTTCCCCAGTGAATTTTGGCAAATTTTTTATATAATTTTCGGGAAGGTCGTGCAGAGGAACGGGCAATACCAAAGGAGCGTATCTTATTGCCACTTTAGAAAACACTCTGGGAGGGGGGGCAGGCCCTTGACCTCCAAATCCTCCCCCAGGAGCACCCCCAAGAGCACCCCCACCACCTCCTCCGATAACCCCTCCACCTCCCCCTCCGGCGGCTGCCATCGATATTAGTGGAAAGTTGTAAAGAGGGTTTTGGAATATTAAAAGTGAATCTTTACTTTCTTCGCGGGCTGAAAAATCTGAGGACGATTGGTAAGGGATGCGAGGGATTGACTCTTCGGACTTGCAAGAGATATAATTAGGAGAATGAAGGGGTGTGGAAACTGGGTGTGTGAAATATTCTTCGAGATTGGGTGAGGTCGCGAGATTTAACTGAAGAGTCGATGATATATCGACTACAGAAGAATTTTCTACAAGGCTCTTTCCCTTGTGTACCACAGAGGTTATCGGATGGGTTTCTCTTCTAACTTCGGAGAAGTTTGATGTTAGATCCTTAGAGTCAAAAAGAGGACTGCGTGAAGTTGAAGGTTTGGAAGAACTCTTGGTCTTCAGTTGTGGGTATTTAAGTTGATAGACTGCAGGGGTAGGCTTAAGAGATCCTCTCGCCTTTAAAATCTTCCCAGGATCGGTAACGCGTGTGGTCTATTTACCATCCGGGTTTTGCCTAGTATTCCTTTGAACGGATGCCAACTTACTAATCATGGAGTCGCCAAGTGAAATATTGGAAAGCCTTTAAAAGGTATGCACTCTTTTTTCACTATCAAAGGGTGACACTTTCAACGAAAAATATGTCATTTTCCTAGGGAAAAATATTTCGTAACTTCGGTCCCCGACAATGGTGCCAAAAAGATGTTGTTCCAGAGTCTGTACTTAAGGCTTAGAAGTACAGTGTCTAGGCATCCAAAAGTGAATGAGGGATAGAGAAGGAAGAAATGCCAAACTTCGGGAAGGGAAGCTAAGGCTGATTTCTAAGTTGTCATTGTCTAGCTTCCAACTATTCCTGGATGTTTATGTCCCTTTCAATCGCTGCCCACGAATGTTCAAGTTCAACCCGTGTAGTGGATGTTTTAATAATAGTATCAAAATGGTTCAAGGTAATATGTGTTTGATATGATAGTCTGAGTTCAATATTAGGCTGTCTTGTCACAGAGACAGTCATAGAGGAACAAAAAGATAAGAAAAACTCAAAATCTTTTAGATGCTGTCTTGATTTCGGTCGTATAAAGGAGAGTTTATAGCTCCAGTATTGAAAATGGGGTGCAAACCAAAGGCCCTTTCTCGTAATTGAGTTATATTTGAATAAATGTGTATGAGGTGTAAGAAAACATTAAGATGTATATCGTGTAAGGCTCCTATCAAGGGGGAATCTCACTTGTAAACAGAAGAAGAAACAGACGAAGAGATAACCTGATGAAGCATAAAATATATACAGAAATCTAAAATGTTCACTGGTCTTATACCTGCTGATAGCCGGTACAGAGGAAAAATGGTAAACAATATAGAAAACTAAAATTCATTCACTATAGTAGAGGTTGTACTAAGTTACAACAAAACATTCATCAGATAGATATATGAAATGAAATGAAATATAAGATACAAGGAAACAAACTCATAACACAGTTGTGACAGAATTGAGAATCTTCGGATTTACTTTATATTAACTCTCAAGGTAGAAAATCTTTATTACAATCGACCCAAAAAGGTCCAGCCCTTGTTCCTTCCTTCTCTTGTATATTTATACAAATTTACATATGATGGAATTTTAGTTACAACAAGAAGGATATCAATCGTTTCATTTCTTTATCCTCTGTCTTTATTTGGTACCAGAAGCTTGCCCCCTCGCATGCTCGGTACAAGTGACACATTTTTCCACCAACCGAGATATCAACCTTGAAGGTTCCGCTTGACAATTGGCCTAAAAAATGTAACAATCTTTGACTAATTTTGACAACCTTTCTTCCATCTGCTGGTCTAGGGTGTCGATAGTGCACAATCACACACTTGGTTTAATAATCCATTTATCTATTTGAACTATGTCGGCCAGAGTTGCTTGTGAGACTTCAGCCGAATCTCTTTCTTCTTCCTCATTTATATCAAGCGAGAGTTTCGCCATATTCATTTGGCTCAGTGTCTCAGCATTACTCTCGCTATCAATGCCTAACAGAATTCCATCTATAGAACTGAAAGCCTCCTTGCAGGATTTCCTTACATCCTTGGCTTGCAATTTTCCTTCCGATATGCTGTGCTCCCATTCTTTCAACAAAATATTAACTCGGGTCTTTTCTGAAATGGAAAACGTGGAACTTTTTCCCGATTCTCTGTTCGCTGTAGCTATTACAGCCTCTTGAAATGTGATCCGAGATGCTCGAGCTTCTCTCTCTCTGACAGATAAGTTTTCTAATACTTGATCAATAAGCAGACAATTTTCCCGAATCGTCTCTACCTTGGCAAGTAAACTTCACTGGGCTACATAAACCCTGCTCCGAATCTCCATAGCCTGGGACTGGAATATCCCAATATTTATGACTTGGCTTTCGACGAACTCCAATTTAACCTGTAGCTGCTCTATCAAATTTCTTTGTTGGCCTGCCTGTATTTGACTGGTCTAAACTACCAGCTTTGCTTGCTTGAGCTTAGCTTTGAGCAACTCGATTTCTTTTTTATCGGCCATTCTTGCTTGTTCTATTCCTGTGTTCGCCTGGTCCTTGGCAGCTTCCTCTGCTGTGGCTAGTTTAGATTCTAAGGTTTTGATGAGGTGATTCTTTCGCTTCAACTGATTCTTCAAAACCCCGACTGAAAATTGGTTTGCTGTAGCATACGCCCCTAATGTCCCGGCTATTTTTGTCGCAAACTCCTCTTTCTTCTTATCTTTCCCATCGGTCAATACCTTAAATTTTTTGGCCGTTGATTCTGCTTCTTGGTAGTATTCTCTTTTTACCACAACTTTCCTCTTTTTATTAAAAAAGAACTCACTTGGATGGAGTTCTTCCATCCTTACGGGTCTCAATTCTTCATTGAAAATCCACCCTGCGTCTATGTTCCCTAGAGTTGACTGTAAGGGAGTAATGGAGGCGATGAGATCTCCGACCTACTTAGCTGATTTTCCTGGAGTGGTAACTGGAGGAAGATTTTTCGATGGATCGAGAGTTTTTATTTCTAGCTTCTGGCTCCCAGTTTGCTCTTCCTTGTCCTGGTGTTCTTCTTGTTCGGGTGCCGAATCTTTGGAGCCTTTGGATTCTTTTTGTTGCGCTTTTGCTGTTATGGGATTCTCACCCCACAAAACTAGGGAAAGACAACTCCACCGATGTTCTTGAAATTTCAAAACATCGGCCCTCTCTTCAAGTGTCAGGGCTTGTATCCGAGCCGAAACCTCGGCATAAGATCTCGTACCTCAGAAAATGTCATCCGAGGGTGAATTTTCATGTTCGAATCTTTTCAGACCACAATTGGCTAAGTGATTACTCATGAACCTGTGTGGATTGTGCTTTTTGAATTCGATATGAACCAAGTTCAGGTCTTCCAGGGCTGCTGCCTTAGCTTTAGCATGCCCGAAATCTAATAAAGAATATGAATTTAAATGAATAGGAAAATGTGGCCATACCTTTGTAGAATATCTCTTAAGTTCCTTGCTTATGCCACCGATTACGGTTTGCGTGGTAATCTCATGGCAAGCCAGCCTATCGGGTATGAATAATGGCAAGGCATGTGGAGGAACATAAGCGCCGAAAACCCTAAGATATGAAAATTATTTTTCCACATACCAGTCAGCTATATTGCTTAGATTTTCCGCTATGCTGTCTGAGATCCTAGGTGGTGGGTGGCTGAAGATAGTGACATGCAGCGACACCATCACCCAGTTAAATATTTCATACACAAAGTTGGAAGCTTTGTCTTCCCACAACTTTGAATGGTAAACATGGATGGGCTCAACCATCGATGGAGTCCAGCTCCAACTCATCAAAGGAAAAGGCGTCAAAAAACACATAGCGTCCATGATATACGTAGACATAAAGAATGAAGCAATATTTCCTCTCTCCCTTTGCGCTCGATGATATGTAACTCGACTGGTCAAACTATCAGACAATAGTTTAGCCCAGTCGAAGGAATAGCCTTCGATGACTATGTGAATTAGAGGCACCCACTGAAGGAAAAAATGTGTGGTGTCCTCTCTCCCATATAATCTGTAGGTCATCATAGCGATATATTTAAATTGTGGTTCCAGAGAAGATATTGAATATATACCATTACTGTCTTCCCTGAACTTCGTAGGATGTGAAACCCAATCTTTGATTAAACCAGACATAGTCTTGTCGTATTGCACACATTCCTTCTGTTTGAAATTCTCCAGGAATTCAGAATTGTAAACAAAATCCGACACGGTTGGCAGCTTATACATAGCCTGCAATTGTTCAGGTCTGAAAGTCCTAATGGTGACCCTCTGCTCGTTGATGATGGTTCTGGTTAGTATATCTACATGGTCCAGTGCCCACCAGACCATATCGTAGTAAGGGAGCAGACGTGGCCTAGCCGCTACTTTATGCATTCCATCCTGGATGACGATCTTATACTTGGTTATCAGGTCATCTTTTTCATTTTCACTAGAATCATCTGAAACATCTACGAAATCAGACTATAGAACCTCAGAAATATATGACTAGGTCCTGATAGAGTCGACACTTCGAGGTGAAGTATCAGAAACGTTGTCTGAACCTTGTCCTGAAACCTCAACAGCAGCTTTAGACACTTTTTGCGGAGCCATGGCGGGGGATTCTACTTTAGCTCTCCTGCGATAAAAATATGTATACATACAAAAATTAGTTTAATGGAGGAAAGTTTGCTCTGCGTAGAATAGAATGAAATTCGTGATAACAAATAAGAGATTCATGCATTCGATCATTTAAAACTAGGTTGTCCTTAGGAACAGAATGGTCAAATCATTCTTAAAAAGAAATTTAGCAGTAAAAACCAAATCCTTACTTGTCGATTTGCCCTATTTCCAATTAATGTCATAAATTTTGACAGTTCGTAGTGCAAGTTGGCGCATTGAAAGTTTAAAATTTACTCATAGACTGTGCATACTAATTTTCGTATGAACACACTAGAAATGATGGATTAGCTTAATTAATCAGGCCCCTTTAAACGTTAATTAATCTTTCGGCAATCGCCTCATCGTGAATTTTCATTTTAACCCTTTAAACCTCTAAAACCCGAGATTGTGATAATTAGTTTTAATTAATGAGAAACATAACCAAGATTAAGTGTTTAAATAATTACGTTTTTATTTATATAGTGACTTCGCGACTCAGAGCTTCGAGGGTATAGCTTCTGGGAGGCTCGTATGCCAAGTTGCGAAATCACGAGATTGCGACTTCGTGACTCGGGGCTTCGAAGGTATAGCTTCCGGCAGGCTCGTATGCCGAGTTGCGAAATCGTGATGATATGATTTAATTCAAAAGGAAGATAAAACTAGATTAAGTGTTTAATTAATTAAGTTTTTATTTATGTCATGACTTCGCGACTCGGGGCTTTGAAGGTATAGTTTTTTAGGCAAAATATGTCGAGTTGCGAATTTCCGATAGAGCTTAACCGCGACTAAACTTTTTTACTTTTAACATTTACCCAAGTTACTAAAACAAGAATTTCGTGGTTTTGGCTATCGGGGGTATGATGGTAAGACTCTTTGAGCTATCAAACACTGAGACATGAAGTCTCGATGAGGCTTAATTGTGGTTTAGCGTATCTTTACTCTCGTAACTGATCTGGGTAAACTTTTTAAAACTAGTTCGCCGTTTCTCCCTTCAGAACTTGCAAACTATGTGATCTATAATTCCCGACATGCGAGATCCCGAGGTAAGAAGGAGAGACTCGTTTTAAACGATTGAAAATATAAATCTTACCTTAAGAGTATGATAACCATCGCTGTTTCCATGATGAGACTTCCAAGATTTTGGGAAAAAATAAAGGAAGATATGAAAACCAACTTTCGATTTCAAGAATTAAAATATAAAAATTAAAATAGGCTAAAAAACAAAGGTGGCTCCAACACCTGCCACTAATGATTACAAGCCTCTAGGTACTCATATGACTCTAGGTATCATTTCCAGAATAGATGGGATGAATTCGATGGAAGGAGACCCACTGAAAGGAGAGCATTGAGGCATATCTCATCATTTAGCATGAGGTGCAAAGAAGGATCTTGATGATTTGGAGGAAATCAGACGAAGAACATGTTCATGAACCAAAGACCCTATGCATATTTCATGTGTGCCAGATGAAAGAGGTACACGAAAAATACCCTCTGAATAACAACCAATAAGGAAAACTGTTGACAAAAGCGAGGAAACCACCAATAAGGCTAATGGCATCCAAGACACTGCACGAATCTTGATGTGTGAATATATTTCTTACCGTCGAAAACAAGGGAAACCTCCTAGTCAACGCCAATGATGAAATGTCGATTGTTGGGTTCAAGGTTACCTACCAATGATGAAAGTAGGACCAGGCATGATAGGACTACAGTTTCATGTAATTCTGAGACATACTGAGGGTATGGATGACATGCAAAGTCAAGAGTTCCGAGCAATGGATGAAACAGGTTGATAGACATCCTTTGAACAAGAGCATGAGACATATGGAAGACTCTGGCAACATAGACTCAATGATGAAACCTTGAGATGCAGGAGGAATCAATCAAACTCTCCATAGGGACTGGAAGCGTAACCAGTCGAGGGAGTAAACTCTACGTAATGAGTTTAGCTTCCTAAGGTCATGCTAAACCCAAAATTTTGATGACAAGTGGACTCAAAAGTTTTGTGATATGTTCAAATATGACACAACTGTTGCCAATATAAGATAATATTCTTTCCTCGCTCGTTTTTTTTTGTTTTTTCATAGTCAAATGAATGTTATGATACATAGGAGGAAACGAGTGTTGCAAGTAAGAAACTAGTTCCAGTGGTGGAACATACCTATGCTCAATGTAAAGAGGTGCATACATGAGATGGAAACTCGGGGGAATGTTTCCTCTCGGGTAAAGGGTGTCAAGCTGCAAAGGATATAAACAAGGCTTTGCTTGGTTGATGATCCAAACTGCTGAGGTGATAGGCTTATAATGAAAAAGAAAAAATCGACAATAGGCTCAATACTGCAAGCAAGAGAATGATATGTAATTACAACTTAACGCCAAAAAATGTCTTTTTTCATAATCTTAGTCTACTTGGTTTGAAAAAGGGGTAAACTTGCACCAAATAGACATCCTTTCAAATCCAATTTACGAGTGTGAAAGAGAAAATTTCACTTGACAATATTTTTGCTTTTTGAAAGAGTCGGAAAAGAGCTTAAACTGGACTCGTTGGGAGTTTTCTAAGCGGTGTGTCATGGGGGAGGCCATGGATCCCATGAAGATCTTCTGCAAAAGGTCAGTAATTTATGAACAACTGACACAATCTTGGGAAAACCCAGAGCTTTCCAAGTAGAGGAGGATAAAATACTTGTGGAGGTTACCTTCTCAATGATATATCAGAGAACGCCTCTTATTTGAAAGGGAATATGAGAAGGAATTTAATACCCCACAAGACCATCCCATTCAAATGGGACCTCTCTAATACTTGGAGGGAGAGTACCCAGGGAGAGTAAAACTTTCCCTTGTTCAGAAGGTGCAGGACTAGAAATATTAGGGACATGGTTGAAGGACGCATCACCATCCAAAGTAAGAGTGGGATTGATTGAAGATTGCATCAGAAATGTCACTTCCTTAGGCTTGTCACTCTCCAACAGAAGAGTGATATCGGTCGAAGATTGCATCAGCATGACCAGTTCTTCAACCATTGGTTGAATAGGATGCAAGACAACAAGGTCAAAAGATGCGTCACCCCCAAAAATAGGAGTGGCATCGGCCAAATATTTCATCGATACGACCGTTGGTTGAACAAGATGCAAGACAACAAGGTCAAGAGACGCATCACCCCCAAAAATGGGAGTGGTGTCGGCCGAATATTGCATCGAATCGATCGTTGTATCAACCAAATAAGGTTGGGAAACCAAAGATGACTCAGAGCTTGAAGGGCCTCCAGGCAAGGACCATGCTTCTTGTACCACAACAGTAGCAGGGAACAAATGAGTAAGGTGATGTCCTTTTCAAAGCCTACAAAGGAACTTGAGCTTACATCTTACACGTCTAGGATTGTCAATCGTATGAATTCCCCCAACATGACTTGGAGTGGTTGGTGACATGCTCCTAGCATGAATTACAGATGCTAGTAGAAAATCTCCAACATGACTTGCAGAGGTTGGTGATGAATGCCCAACATGACTAGAAGAGGTTGGTGACAAACCTTCAACATGACTAGTAGAGGTTGATTATGAATCCCCAACATGACTAGCAAAGAATGGTGATGTTTTTGTAGTGTGACTAACAATGACTAGAGTTGTGCCCCCATCATGACTTGCAATGGATGGACTGGAAATGACGGTTGGTTGCGACATTTGAGACCAAGGTCCCCAGAAAGACTGGTTTTTAGAAATTGCAGGCTAGGAAGGATCCTGTTCTATACCATGTCCCTGCCTGGCAGGGTAGCATCCTCCTCCTAATTGATCCATAGAGGTTTGTAAAGGCATCATCACCGAAGCAGATGTCTGCAAAGAGAAAAATGCGTGACACGGGTTATTCAGGTGAGGATATATATTGCCCCCAGACGAAGGGATCCCGTGAAGAGGGTAGCTTGTACTATAAAACTGACTCCCTCCATATGAAATACCAGAGGATAGATGGAGGTTCGTCATGGGAAAAGTGTTTGTAGGAACTGACATAGTGAATGAAGGATATATGGATGGGGTGTAATAAGTAGAATAACCACCCATCTGAGCACCTGCTTCCAGAAAAGTGAAGCTAGGATTGGATCCGTAAGAAGGGAGATTCCAACCTCCCACTGTGAGAGTCAGTTGAGGGATATGACTCCCATCAAATGAATATGTAGACAATAGAGTCATCATGCCCCTGGATCCAAAAATAGGATTCATATAAGTAGGAGAGGGAGAGGATGGAAAGGGTGAAAGCATAGGCATATGAAGAGGAAACGTATTATATACCCAAGGTATTGACTGAGTATCATGATTATGCATACCATTATGAAACACAGACAGATTATTCCCCATGAAATGAGCGAATTTCATGGGGGAGGTAACGATAAATGAGGGAGTCAAAGGGAATCCACTATTCATGATAATGAAAACTCACGGTGCAATACAAAATCCTAAGGTCAACTAATAATCAAAGATCACACCAAAATAAACAAAAGGCCAATATGCATACAAACATGATAAAGTGGTTGAAAGGGGCCTCCCTCCCTAAAGTAGGTATGCCTCTCCCAAGAGGGGCCTGCGACTCCCTACAAAAGATCGGAGGTATCATAATCAATTACAAGGGCCCTCATGCGATTAACAACTAGTTGGTCAGATCCCCCTGAAGAGGTAATCCTCCATAAAGGTTGTGTGTTGTCTGACTATTATAACCCTAATTTTCACCAGATATGTTTACCTAGCATCAGGCCATCTCATTTTACATCTTTTTCCAAACCACTACTAAACATCTCTTCTTAAAAAACACCCCTTTTTAAGGCACACACGCCCTGCTCCACTACTTCACAAGTGTATACACTGGCTGTCCCACTACAACCCGCGTATACCTACAAAAGCACAAAAAAATGAAAGTTTCAAATGAAACTCATAGTTTTGGGTAAGTTACCTAAACCGTTTAACTACCCATAGCCGGTCACTCATCCAAATACCTAGCCTTTTCTAGCCTATAAAAGAAGGGGTAGGGGTCCCATTTGGAAGAGAAAATAAGAGTAAAAAAACTCTACCCAATTTTGCATTCCCCTTGTCCCAACCTTTTGCAACCATTGTGTGAAGAGAAGCATATATGAAAGCAGTTGGAGTACAGTTGAAGAGGAGCCCAGGACCAAATTCGAGGAGCAGTGGTCGATCTCACTATTGTAAGGTATTCTTGTGAGATTAATAAAAGAAGTACTTTTCCCGTCCTGCCATATGAGGTGTTTAATGTTTAATATTGATTATATTTTGATAGAATCTCTAACCCATTAGTTCATAGATCAAATGCATGATTGGAGTACTTTGTTTGTCTATTTGTGAATGCAGGTCAACTTTGGGAGGAAAATTGTAGTCAAGGAGCAACCAAAAGTGAAAGGATCTACATCAAACGTGGAAGTCAAGGTATAGTGAATTGATCCTTTTATCTTTGTATTTACATATGAATAATGGGGTTTATGATTGGGATGATGGTAAGAAGTAGGAGACTTTAGGTCATTTATGCATGCATTATAGAACCCTTAATTCTAGTCCGTAGGGGGATTTCCCACCCACAACAGAATTGACGACCATACTGGGGAATCTCTAGGGTTTTCTGGGGATACTTTTTGGGTATTTTAGAATTGGTTTTATTACCTTTTTTCTGAGTTTTTTGCAAGAGTCCGAATTTGTAGGGATTTTGGTCTTCCATACTAGTACTCCCTGCATGATTTCTTGACTGTTTGATTTTACTTTCAAAAATTTACAGAGGTATATGCGGCCTACAGATCCCCTGCCTGCATATACACGCACCCTACCTTTAGACAGCCTGCGTATATCCGTTGGGCTGTTGAAGTGTCAGTTGCATGCTTAAGTCCATAATTTTTTTTTTTTAGGAGAGGTAGTCATCCTCTTTTCCCTATCAGAAGTGATCCTTCTCAGGGGTTTATTGGATTTGGTCAGGGTCTCTGTGTTGCAGTCTATAGCCTAGGATAACCTCAGATTATCTTTATTCTATCAAAGTTTCCTTGCATTTTCTTTTTCAAAGTAATTTTCTCTATCTCTAAGGGACTCTGGTTTCCAATACCAATGCTCCCTACCTGTGCTGGAACGTGATTTTTTTCATTTTTTTGAGCATTTACAGAGATATACACGCCCTGGAGCAGCTCTGCATGCATGCATACGCGCTCTGCATTTGGAAAACCTGTGTATATACGCTTGCTGCGGAGGTGACAGTCGCGTGTTTGTGTCGGGGAGATATTTTGACAGAGAGAGGTAGTCATCCTCTTACCTGTCAGAAGCCATCCTTTTTGGTCTCTGCCTTAGTCTCTGTGATCACATTCTATAGCCTAGGATTGACCGTAGCATAGTTTTCTTTTCATCAAAAAGATTTCTTGTGTTTCCTAGATTTTTTAACTTATTTTTAGCTGTAAATTTTAAGAAAAATGAGTTGCATTTATCAGTTTCTTTTAGAATCTTTTGTTACCTCTGCTTTGATTGGAAGAAAAAATATATATATTTTTTAGCTTCTTAGGTCTCCTTCTTTCTTGGCATCTGCTTTGCATTGTTATTTGAAAAAGAAAAAGAAATTAGCATAGTGTTGTGTTTTCTTCCAATTTTAAAAGCATTTCAAAAGAAAATAAGAAATATAATCGTTATTTGCTAGTGTTCTTATCATTTCGTTTTTTGGCAAGAGTCTTAACAACATCAGTTGCACTACCACACCTTTTGAGTAAATCAATCCTTAAAAAGAACATTAATTAAAAATAACTAGACTTTTATGTTTGTAGGGTCCATCAACTAGTTTAGGGTTAGGGCCTTGAATTAGGTTGGAGAGGAAACTCTTCAAGGTCGTTAAATCAAACATTAGAGTCCGTGCTAGGGAGTGTGGAAGTCTAGTAATGTGGAAATTATCCGGGACCCCCCTCTAACACAGTGGCTAAACACAAGGTCACATGTGGAAAGGTAGCGGAGATAACTCATCCAAAGCCAAACCAAGCATAGTGGGGAACGCATATAGAGGACTTGTCTTGGGATTCCGTTGATCGCATTTTTCACGGAGCTTCGTGGGTCTCAAATCCATTCGAGGTCCTCAGTCATCTTCCATAACACTTGCTTTGGATACCCTTGATAGGTTTCGGGCTTGATACGCTGCTCATTTCATTCCACCCAATTGTCGACTGTACCCGCTTGGTGATTGTTCATTAGCTGGCAACCTAGTTGCCTTTATTTTAGGGACTTACATAGGTGACCGTAGGGGTATACCACAGTACCTAGGGTAGACATCGGGCCATGCTTTGCAGAGTATACTCGAAGGGTGCTTCCGTATTTGAGTTTCACTTGCACCGGTAAGTTGCTCTAGTGTTGGCTGGTGTAACTGTTCTTCCTACTAGTTAGTCATTTGCTTGATTTTCCTTTAGGAATTTTTTAGTGTGTGTTCTGTGCTCCCTCTTTTTCCATAGCAAGTTAGTTAGTTATTTATTTGGGTCTCTGACCTAGGGTGGTATACCACCCACTCCATCGGTCGTGATGACTTTTTGGTCTTTTGCTTAGAAACGTAGAGCTACCTCTGTATAGGCGTTGTTTCTATAACATTGGTTCACCAGAGTCAGTGTCTGAGACTTTTACAGACTTTAACGATCCCGCAAGGGGAGAACCTATGCATAAGATATTCATGGATAAAGTTCCTAATGATACCAACCAAGGAACCCCTTTGCAAGGGGATTCTTGTGCTTTTCCTTTCTTCAAAAACATTGGTGTCCCTTTGATGGCCACTTTTTACATTCCTTAGTTGAATGTGGGATTACCGGTTTGGTTGGGTACCATTCCAAATGTTCCAAATGCTCTTGACGCTTCCTAGTTAAGCACTTCGACTATGTTTTTAGCATTTCCAGTTCAGTACTTTCAGAACAAGGGGGCATAATGTTGATGTTCCTTCGTTAGCAAAGTCTTCTCCTCCTCCTTCTCCCACCTCTGGTGAAAGTACAATTACTGGTAACCGGAAGTCTAAACAAAATAGAAAGAGGAATAATAGGAAGAAGAATTCACCAACCTCTGCGAATCATGTTGGAGATGTGCAACCAACCACTACTAGTCATGTTGGGGGAATTGATTCTATTGAGAAACCTAGACAGATAGGACATAAGCCTAAGTTCCCTTGTAAGCTTTGTAAGGGAGATCACCTTACTCATATGTGCCCTCGCATTCCAGAGGTACAAAGATTGTGGTCCCTATCTGCAAGCTCTTCTGATTCTAAGTCTTCTGAGGTTTCCTCTTGGTCTTTTCAACCCTTGGTTGAGAAAGTGGTCATGCCGATGTAGTCATCGGCTGATCCCACTCCTCTTTTGGGGGGTGAGGTGCCTTTAGACCTTGTAGTCTCTCAGCCTATTCGACCCTTGGTTGAGAAAGTGGTCATGCCGATGCAATCATTAGTTGATCCCAATCCTATTTTGGGGGGTGAGGTGCCTTTAGACCTTGTAGTCTCTCAGCCTATTCAACCATTGGTTGAGAAAGTGGTCATGTCGATGCAGTCATCAACTTATCCCACTCTTCTTTTGGGGGGTGAGGTGCCTTTAGACCTTATAGTCTCTCAACCTATTCATCCATTGGTTGAGAAAGTGGTCACGCTGATGTAGTCATCAGCTGATCCCACTCCTCTTTTGGGGGGTGAGGTGCCTTTAGACCTTGTAGTCTCTCAGCCTATTCAACCATTGGTTGAGAAATTGGTCATGCTGATGCAATCATTGACTGATCCCACTCCTCTTTTGAGGGGTGAGGTGCCTTTAGATAATGTAGTCTCGCAGCCTATGTAGTCATTGGTTGAGAAAGTGGTCATGCTATCGCAATCTTCGGCTGATCCCACTCTTCTCTTGGAGAGTGTCGATTCTACCAAAGTGGTCTGATGTAGGAGCATCACCAACACGTCAAGCGAGCCAATGCAAATTTTGAATTTCCCTTGGATTGATGCGCCAAAACTTTAAATGTGTTAATTAAATGAGGCACACTTGTATATTGTAATGGACCTTGAGCGGATAGCTCTCGTCCTTAGGTAGATAGCCGACATTTAATATAGTTAATGGTAGTAGGTAGAATTTAATTCTAGATTTGATAGCTTTAGAGTGCAAGAGGGAAACGAGATATAGACACCCTCATTGTACATTGTAACATTATTCTGAAGAATCAAGAAGGAAGAGAAGAGCATGCAGAGAAATGTATGAAGAACACCCATGTACAGATATTTGAATTAATAGAAGAAAGCTTTGATTCAAATTCATGGTTATGTGTTGTTTCTCTGTGTATTGATGTTATGCTGATGAATGTTTGCTTCCTGTTATATATTTGCTTTTATATGATGTGTATGTGATTTCATGGTTGAATTGAAGTCTGAAAGGGTGACGAAATGAGTTTCAATTGTTTCTCTACTTGAGCCAGAGAATTCCTGCAAGGAGTGCAGTTGAAGTGTCCACAAGGAGTGCGTTGACAGAGGGGTTCAAATAGAGATAGCTTTTGTTCTCACTCATTCCAGAAGTGCAGTTGGGCATAGGAGCCGTGCAAGGAGTGCGCAGGCTAAGTTTAGACTCAGAATTGCGATTCTGAGCAAAGGGAATTAAGACTGCTGCTGCAGGTGTGCGCAGAGTCGAGTGAGTTCAACACTTCGATGTTGTTGAAGATTTTCCGCAAGGAGTGCGTGCAAGAGTTTCTTTCTGAGGGCTTGAAAGTCGTGCAAAGCTCAGGAGGGATAAGCCTTCAAATTCATTGAAGGACAATGTAGAGAATTCGTGCCTTGAAGGTTGGCAAGAAGTGTCAAAATTTTACGTTGCAGGTGACAAATTCCCAAGAGGAATACTTAGTCATTTCGCTGGTTTCATAAGAAGAAATAGACGGTTAGAATTCTCCGAGGAGAATTCATGACATCCTGTGAGTCGTCCGATCTCACAGAAGAGAAGGGAAGATACAATGAAGGTATCAAGAGGTTCAAAGCTCAGGAGGGGCTGAGTTGTCGATCCAAGTCAGTCAGGGCCGTTGGATCAATCGTGAGATCGCCTATCGGGGGTTCACGAGAAAAGGATCGAAGATTTGGCCACGAGAATCGCGATATTGCGATACACGATATCCCGATGGTTGCGTAAATAGTGTGGGCAACAAGAGTTGGTGACGTGGGTAGGTGACATGAGTTATTGGGGTTTCACAATGAAAGTTTCAAGCATTGGACATCAGGATTCGCGATCCCATGAAGTCTGAAGTCCCGACGGGGAGACGTGACCGTTGGAAAGTCAACTCGCGAGAATATCGGAGTTTCAGCGCATCGGGACTCGGGATTCGGAGGACCGAGTGCTTGATATCGTGAGTAGCGAAAGCGTGATAGGATAAGTCGCGATAGGAGAAGGGTGAGGTCATCGTGGATTTGTATTGGTGTTTGGGATTTCGTAGGACCGACACCTGACCACTGGCCTTTGAACTCGCGAAGTCACGAGATCCGATCCTCTGAGTGCCGAGAGAGGATCGCACGGAGATAATCTGTGGGTGAAGATTTCCCGACAGGGAAATAGAAGGACCTTTGAGTTCTTCGGGCCGTTAGAGGAAGAAGATCCCGCGAGAGCGTACGTGCCTGCGGGTGCGACTGCTGTCAAGTGGTATCAGAGCTCAGAAAGGTTCTTTGCTTTCTGTAGCAGAGAAGAGAGTTCACCATGTCGCCGAGGAGAGAAAGACAGTCACTTGATCCAGAGGACAGGGAGGTGAGGAGAAGAGGCAGGAAAGTAGCAAATCCAGAAATGGAGAGACAGATGCGTGATCTCCGAGCAAGACTCGAAGACATGGAGACAATGCAAAGACGCACAACTAGTGCAGGGGATCTCAGTGTTTCCGAGAGCAAGATTGAGGCTGAACGAGAAGAAGAAGTTGCCACCGAGGATGCAGCAAATGAATGTCTAATTAAAGCTTTTGCCAGGATGGGTGCAAGAGCAAAGATTGACATTCCAATTTACGAGGGAAATCTGGATGCGAAGGAGATTCTAGATTGGATTAGAGCTCTAGATACTTACTTCGACTATGAAGATGTCGAAGAAGACAAGAAATTCAGGCATGATGTCACATGCTTGAAAGGACATGCAACATTGTGGTGGGACGAGCTTCAAGCAGACAGATGCTGCAAAGGCAAGCAGAAGATTAAAAGCTGGGACAGAATGATCGCGAAGATGAAGGCAAAATTCATCCCTAGAGACTATCAAATTACTCTGTTCAGGAGGATGCAGAACCTGAGATAGAAACTGATGACAGTGAAAGAATACACTAAGGAATTCTATCGACTGAACATCAGGGCAGGTCATCGGGAGAGCGATGATGAAAAGGTTGCTAGATATCTGAATGGTCTGAGATATGACATTCAGGATGAATTGAGCATGCTAACCATATGAACGGTGGAAGATGCTTACCAATTGGCTCTGAAAGCTGAGGAGAAGCTGAGCCGAAAGCAAGGACAGAGGGGCTGAGGCAGAAGTCAGCCCAGAGGCAAAGCAGTTGCCCAGGATAAATACCAGAAGCCCAAGGAGGAATGGAAGAAACCTCAGGGTAAAGTTGAAAGAGGTGGAACCTCACAGCGAGGGCAACAATATGCTGAGCAGAAAGGGAAGCATACAAAGCAGAGTGGAGGGTATGCTGACAACAGAACTTTTCCTCGTACCAGAGGTAGAGGAAGAGGAAGAGGTGGAGTAATCACATGCTTCACATGCGGGAAGAATGGGCACAAGTCTTACGAGTGTCCAGAGAAAAAGAAGGACATTGGAGAAGCTCACATCAGCGAGGCGCAGAAGCGGTATGTTGAGGCCGAAGACACAGAAGGCGGAAGGTCACTGATGATGCGTAAAGTTCTCTTAACACCCGGTAAGGAGGTGGAGGACTTAGCTTAAAGGGCCAGACTTTTCAGAACAGCTTGCAAGACCAAGGATAGGGTGTGCAAGGTTATCATGGACAGTGGTAGAACAGATAATCTCGTTTCAACTGAGATGGTGGAAAAGCTGGAGCTGGAGACAACTGATCACCTGAGTCCATACAAGGTTTCATGGCTACAGAAGGGACATTAGGTATGTGTCACTAAACAATGTTTAGTTGAATTCAAGATAGGAGGGTATAATTATAAAGTACTCTGTGATGTCATTCCTATGGATGTATGTCATTTATTGCTGGGTAGACCATGGCAATATGACATAAATGTGATTCATGATGGGAGAATGAACACATATACCTTGGAGAAGAATGGAAGGACACATAGGTTGCTTCCGATAAAGGATAAGGAAGTGAAGCCGGAAGTTAGCAACACAATACTTCTCATGAGTGGGAAGGAACTTCTTACAGAGGTGAAGAAGAAAGAAGATCCACAATTCTTTGTGGTCAGAAAGCCGAGGGTTGTTCTGACTAGCACAATAGTGGACGACTTACCAGATGAGGTTCAGGAACTTCTAGAAGAGTTCACTGACATCATAGTGGATGAATTACCTCGTTCGTTGCCACCGATCAGGAGTGTGAGTCATCACATTGATCTCATACCAGGAGCTAGTTTGCTGAACAAAGCCGCGTACAGGTTGACGCCGCAAGAGAATGAAGAGGTTAAGAGGCAAGTTCAAGACTTGTTGGACAAAGGATTGGTCAGGGAAAGTACTCAGTCCGTGTGTTGTTACGACAGTACTCAGTCCGACTTGAGAAGAGCTTCAATCTGTTGAAGCGGAAGATCACAGAACAACCAGTTTTGGTGTTGCTGGATTTCCTGAAGACATTTCAGGTGAAATGTGATGTAAGCGGATTTGCCATCGGAGTGGTCTTGAGTCAGGAAGACAGGCCAATTTCATATTTTAGTGAGAAGCTGGATGAGGCGAAACTGAAATACTCCACATATGACAAGGAATTTTATGCTATCATACAGGTGTTGAAGAAGTGGAGGCATTACTTGATTCCGAAAGAATTTGTTTTGTATAGTGACAATCATGCATTGCAGTTTGTGACTCAATAGGAGAAGTTGAATTAGAAACATGTTAAATGGGTAGAGTATATGAAGAATTTCACATTTGTGATTAAGCATATTTCAGGTACTGCTAACAAAGTTGCTGATGCTTTGAGCAGGAAGTGTTTGCTGTTGTAGGAGTTCCGAGTCAAAACATTGGGTTTTGAAAATCTCAGGGACATGTACGCAGGTGATCAGGAAAGGAAGCGTATGAAGCAGCTGAGAATCCAGTTCTCAGAGACAGAAGCCCTTGGATAGATTATATGATCCAGGAGGGATTGTTGTTCAGAGGCAATCAATTGTGCATTCTGAAATTCTCCATGAGGGAGAACTTGTTGAAGGAGAAACACAGTGGTGGATTGGCAGGACATTTTGGCCATGACAAAACATTCGCGAAGCTGAATGAATCATATTTTTGGCCGGGGATGTGAGCAGATGTCAAGAGATTCATTGACAGATGTCGAGTTTGCCAGCATTCCAAAGGAAGAAGGTAGAATGTGGGTTTGTATCAGCCATTACCCATACCAGAGAGGCCATGGGAGGCGATAAGCATGGATTTTGTATTAGGGTTGCCAAAGACACAAAGAGGTGTTGATTCAATCTTTGTGGTGGTGGACAGGTTTTCTAAAATGGCTCACTTCATCCCATTCCAGAAGACCAGCGATGTGACTCACATCGCGAACTTGTTCTTCAAGGAGGTCATTCGACTTCATGGATTGCCGAAAAGCATAGTTTCGAACATAGACAAGAAATTCATAGGGCATTTTTGGAGGACCTTATGGAAGAAGCTGGGGACTAATTTGGAATTTAGTTCGGCTTATCATCCTCAGACGGATGGACAAACCGAAGTGGTCAACAGGAGTCTAGGAGACTTACTGAGAATCTTGGTGACAGAGCACCACAGCAGTTGGGACAATATATTGCCACAGGCAGAGTTTGCATACAACGACTCAATGAATCGGAGCACAGGCAGAAGTCCAGTTCAAATTGTATATGGAATGTAGCTGAGAGGAGTTTCTGAATTAAGGGATTCAGAACAGATTGCTACTAGCAGCGCTAGTGCAGAATAATTCACTGAGGCGATGAAATAACTTCACAACAGGGTGAAGGAGCGGTTGCTGAAATCAAGTCAGGAGTATAAGCGCAGAGCAGATCAACATCGAAGACAACTTCAGTTTGAAGTTGGTGATATAGTTCTAGCCCACTTGAGGAAAGAAAGGTTCCCAAGAGGAACATACAATAAACTCAAGATGAAGAAAATTGGACCATGCAAGGTCTTGAGAAAATTCAGGGAAAATGCTTATGAGATCGAGTTACCCGAAGGAATCAGAATATCTCCGATATTCAATATCGCAGATTTATACCCATACAAAGCTGGAGAAGCAGAGACTAGAAAAGTGGAACCAGTGATCCAGTGGATGAAACAATTGCTAGTTGCAGTGAAGCCGCAGATGGAGTGCATATTGGACAAGAGAGTGGGTAAGAAGACCCGAAGGAAGGAATACTTCGAGTATCTGGTTAAGTGGAAGGGCCACCCAGTGGAAGATGCCAGCTGGGAGAGTGAAGCAGTGATATAGAAGCATGGATGAACCATGCAGGAGCTCATGGATAGGAGCCCATGAAAGTTTTCAAGCCGAGGAGTATGATGCAGGAGCATCACCAGCACGTCAAGCGAACTAGCGCAAATTTTGAATTTCCCTTGGATTGATGCGCCAAAACTTTAAATGTGTTAATTAAATGAGGCACACTTGTATATTGTAATGGACCTTGAGCGGATAGCTCTCGTCCTTAGGTAGATAGCCGACATTTAATATAGTTAATGCTAGTAGGTAGAATTTAATTCTAGATTTGATAGCTTTAGAGCGCAAGAGGGAAACGGGATATAGACACCCTCATTGTACATTGTAACATTATTCTGAAGAATCAAGCAGGAAGATAAGAGCATGCAGAGAACTGTATGAAGAACACCCATGCACAGATATTTGAATTAATAGAAGAAAGCTTTGATTCAAATTCATGGTTATGTGTTGTTTCTCTGTGTATTGATGTTATGCTCACGAATGTTTGCTTCCTGTTATATATTTTCTTTTATATGATGTGTATGAGATTTCATGGTTGAATTGACGTCTGAAAGGGTGACGAAATGAGTTTCAATTGTTTCTCTACTTGAGCCAGAGAATTCCTACAAGGAGTGCAGTTGAAGTGTCCACAAGGAGTGCATTGACAGAGGGGTTCAAATAGAGATAGCTTTTGTTCTCACTCATTCCAGAAGTGCAGTTGGGCACAGGAGCCGTGCAAGGAGTGTGCAGTCTAAGTTTAGACTTAGAATTGCGATTCTGAGAAAAGGGAATTAAGACTGTTGCTACAGGTGTGCGTAGAGTCGAGTGAGTTCAACACTTCGATGTTGTTGAAGATTTGCCGCAAGGAGTGCGTGCAAGAGTTTATTTCTGAGGGCTTGAAAGTCGTGCAAAGCTCAAGAGGGATAAGCCTTCAAATTCATTGAAGGATAGCGTAGAGAAGTCGTGCCTTGAAGGTTGGAAAGAAGTGTCAAAAGTTTACGTTGCAGGTGACAAATTCCCAAGAGGAATACTTAGTCATTTCGCTGGTTTCATAAGAAGAAACAGACGGTCAGAATTCTCCGAGGAGAATTCACAACATCCTATGAGTCGTCCGATCTCACAGAAGAGCACGGAAGATACAACGAATGTATCAAGAGGTTCAAATCTCAGGAGGGGCCGAGCCATCGATCCAAGTCAGTCAGGGCTGTTGGATCAATCGCGAGATCGCCTATCGGGGGTTCGCGAGAAAAGGATCGAAGATTTGGCCACGGGAATCGCGATATTTCGATAAGCGATATCCCAATGGTTGCGTAAATAGTGTGGGCCACATGAGTTGGTGACATGGGTAGGTGACGCGAGTTATCTAGGTTTTGCAGCGAAAGTTCCGAGCATTGGACATGAGGATTCGCGATCCCGCGAAGTTCGAAGTCCCGACGGGGAGACGTGACCGTTGAAAAGTCAACTCGCAAGCATATCGGAGTTTCGGTGCATTGGGACTCGGGAGTTGGAGGACTGAGTGCTTGATATCGCGAGTAGAGAAAGCGCGATAGGATAAGTCGCGATAGGAGAAGGGCGAGGTCATCGTGGATTTGTATCGGCGTTCGGGATTTCGTAGGACCGACACCCGACCACTGGCCTTTGAACTCGCAAAGTCACGAGATCCGATCCTCCGAGTGCCGAGAGAGGATCGCACGGAGATAATATGTGGGTGAAGATTTCCCGACAGGGAAATAGAAGGACCTTTGAGTTCTTCGGGCCGTAAGAGGAAGAAGATCATGTGAGAGCGGACGTGCCTGCGGGTGCGACTACTGTCATGGTCACACCGATTCCATCTTTGGCTGATCCCACTCCTCTCTTGGGGAGTGAAGTGTCTACCGATTATGTTTTTAGCATTTCCAATTCAGTACTTTCAAAACAAGGGGGCGTTCCGCTCGTTTTGAGCACACCCCCTCCAAGCCTTGGGATGGTTTCCTTTGATTGGAATGATCTTGTTGAGCCTCATCTTCCTTCTTCTACACCTTTTCAAATAAGGGTTGAAGTTAATTCAACAAAAAATTATCGTTGTATTGTGGATGAAGGAGCCTCTACAAGTATTTTATCCTCCTCGGTTTGGAAAGTCTTAGGATTTCCCTAGCTTGTGTCTGCTTCGCATGAGTTGTTGGCTTTTGATAGACATCCTAGTGAATATTTGGGGGTTCTTCCTCAGTTACCTATCTCGTTAGGTGGGAAGACTGTCCTTTTTGATGTTATAGTGGTGCAAGGCCCGTTGTATTTCAATATGATTCTCGGGTGTGATTATGTATATCATATGAATGCTTTGGTGTCTATGCTCTTCCGGGTGATGCATTTCCCTCACAATGGAAGAATTGTCACTATCAACCAACTGGCATCTGATAATCACCATCCTAATTCAACGTTATTTCAGACTACCCCTTTACATGTTTCTAGTGTTCATGTAGACTCTACCTCGCCACGGGTTAATTATGTGGCATCTTATCCTCGATGTTCAATTTCTTCCGAGCAGGAACCTATAGAATCATGTTTGCCTTCTCGAGACTTGGTCTCAACAATTGAATCTTTGGTTTATCCAATGGGGACATGGGAGCCCTTGCTTCCCCCTCTTGGTCCAAGTGATCTTGAGTCTCCTTTTGAGTATGATATCGTTGTTGGTAGATCCTCAAGCCCTCATGCTTGTGATTATTCGTTGATAGACTCTATTAGTCCTGGCCAGAGCCTCCATCGTCATATGGAGTATGGCCAGTTTACTTCACCCCTTGGGACTATCGACCCTCATTTGCGTGATTTATCAGATTTTGAATTACCTTCGGATGAGGCTATCCTTGAAGCCATGACTACGGTTTCTATACCACGGGAGGACTTACACTGTGGTTTGTGTTTTCTTCCCTTTTGGGAGACTTTCCAAGTTGATTATCGAAGAGACTCTTGGTCTGAGCCTAGCAGTGGACTCTACCTGAACTAGTTTCATACTTGAGTCGTAGCCCCCAACGGGTCTTCTTTTAAGCTCTTTTCAGACCCTCTAAAAATGAAAATATTGCCGAGCAATCTTGTTTCCCTTCATGGTCGTTAAACTAAAATCTGAAGGCACGTCTGTCTAACGGTAGTTTATCCGCTTTTCGGTCTGGATGGTCAACTGTACGGACAAAGGTATACTCTAGAAGCCTCGGTTCTCTAGAAGAGTATCCTCAGGTATAATTTTAACCCTTTTTCGGGCTTGAGGGACTAAATTTATGAAAAAGTAACCCCCACGAAGTCCATAGTTACGTTCTTTTCAGACTCCCTAAAATTGAAAAGATCGCTGAGTGACCTTATTCCTTCACACTCGCCAAAATGGTCCAGAAGAAAATTCCTGACGGAGTCCATAGTTAAGCTTTTTTTAGACTCCTTAAATATTAAAAAATTGTCGAGTGATCTTGTCTTTATCACACTCGTTAAAATGGTTTTGAATAGACGTCTAGTTGGTGCTATTTTACCCCTTTTTCGAACCGACTAGACTATGTTCGAAAAAGGTACCCCATTGGAGTCCCCTTTTACGCCTTTTCAGACTCTCTAAATGTGAAAAACCGCCGAGCTTACCTTCTCTGGGCTTGTTAAAATTACATCGAAGGGCGTAACCATTGTGTCTTATTAATCATGTTTGCATACCTACATATTTGGCTTAATGCCAACTCCATGTTGCTCTCAACTGAACCATATGAAACATGCCTTATATGAAAGTCCTGTAGCACTTTGCCTTTGTGTCTTGATACCTTTGGTCCATGGAGGATTTTTCCCGAGTGTCCTTTTCCTGCATATGTCCCTTTGCCCTGAGAATCCATGTGTTTCGTGCGCTTGGAACTAGTATGTCTGCAACACTCGATCCTCCTTTGTAACGTAGCATTCTTTTATTCTTTTTCAAGATTTCCAAAATTATTGAAAAAGACAAAAAAAATCAAATATACCCCAAAAAGAGGAAGGGAAAAGTATTTTCTTTTTATTGGAAACACAATGAGTCGCCCTTGGACAAAGCACATCCTTCTGTTTGTTCATCAAGCCTTGGGATTTAACATGACCTTAGGAAGATGTTCTTGCTACATAGAGTTGTGTACTCCTCCGTTTGGTTATTCTTCCAAACATATGGAGAGTTTGTGGTGCCTCCTGCATCGTGAACTTATGTTAAAATATCATGCTGTCTGAGTCTCATCTTTTGTCGTGCTATTGTCCAAGGGAAGTTATTAAATTCAATCAAGTCTTTGTTTGAAATCAATGAATCCCTTAGCCTGATCATCAAGATCCTCTAGTCCGTTCTTGACAAGCCGTCGAAGACCTCTGGGTAGTGAAGTCGTACACTCACATTACACTCCTACTCGAGTTGTGAAGATTCTGAAGTTGTTACTCGAGCTCTGAAGGCCTCATCTCCAGCCATCAAGCCTTATTATCTTTTGGAATATGGATACTATACATGTATATCTTTTTGATTTCAAAATGTAGATCCCCTGTTTATTGATCAAAGATACACTTTATATAGTTATATTACATGGATCTGCAGTGTATGTGATTGGTAGCCATGATTTTATTTCATCCCGAGCATGGGTATGCCCGCCTCGGTGAGAAAATTTTTATTTTGCAGATGGAACCTCCCGAACTCTGGTCCCTGGGCTCACTTGTTTCATATGTTGGTGAATATTGATAATGTATTTCGGCCATCAGATGCTCTTTTGACCTCACACATTAGGGGGCATCTGTTATAACCCTAGTTTGCACCATATATTTTTACTTGGCTTCAGGCCATCTCATTTTACATCTTTTTCCAAACCACTACTGAACATATCTTCTTAAAAAACAACCCTTTTTAAGGCACACGCGCCCTGCTCCACCACTGCACGCGTGTATATGCTGGCTGTCCCACTACAGCCCACGTATACCTACAAAAGCATGAAAAAAGGAAAGTTGCAGACGAAACTCACAGTTTTGGGTAAGTTACCTAAATTGTTTGACTGCCCATAGCCGGTCACTCGTCCAAATACCTAGCCTTTTCTAGCCTATAAAAGAAGGGGTAGGGGTCCCATTTGGAAAAGAAAATAAGAGTAAAGAAAATCTACCCGATTTTGCATTCCCCTTGTCCCAACCTTTTGCATTCCCCTTGTCCCAACCTTTTGCAACCATTGTGTGAAGAGAAGCATATATGAAAGCAGTTGGAGTACATTTGAAGAGGAGCCTAGGACCAAATTTGAGGAGCAGTGGCCGATATCACTATTGTAAGGTATTCTTGTGAGATTAAAAAAATAAGTACTTTTCCCGTCCCACCATATGAGGTGTTTAATGTTTAATATTGATTATATTTTGATAGAATATCTAACCCATTAGTTCATAGATCAAATGCATGCTTGGAGTTCTTTGTTTGTCTGTTTGTGAATGCAGGTCATCCTTGGGAGGAAACTTGTAGTCAAGGAGCAACCGAAAGCGAAAGGATCTACATCAAACGTGGAAGTCAAGGTATAGTGAATTGATCCTTTTATATTTGTATTTACATATGAATAATGGGGTTTATGATTGGCATGATGGTAAGAAGTAGGAGACTTTAGGTCATTTCTGCATGCATTATAGAACCGTTAATGCTAGTCCGTAGGGGGATTTCCCACCCACAACCTAATGCATTATAGAACCCTTAATGCTAGAATTTAGGTCTACCGTATGGGAAGGGTAACAAATCCCAAAATCTCGAAAGAACTGCCTCTCACATAGGTAAAGGTACTAGCAAGATCCCCATATACGAATAGATCCCCATAAATATATCTGATGCTAAGAAGGTATTGGGGGTATATCCCCTCAACCAACCTCACACAACCTCATGCTTAACTCCAGTGTAAGCGGAGCCCCCTAACGTCACCAATTATACAATGGATTTCACCACTCCCTTAGTCATACACATATGTTGATTTAATAGCCTTGGAGAATTTTACTCACAAAATCCTATTCCAAGGCTCTAAATCCTAAGCTAGTTTGTGCACCCTAAAAAATAAAATCATTTCTAATCAATTTTAAATCATCAGCATTTATTTTAGTGGCCTTGCTTACTCAAAAAGGTGCAGTCGTGAAACTAATTATGTTATGACTCAACAAGTAAAATAAATGAATATGAATAAAATGCAAAGTGCTAACTTCAATTCCCAATAAATGATAAGCTTTTCAAAATGCAATTTTCAATTTAGTTCCGCAATTCCAAATAAGATGCAATATTTCTAAACATGTACTAAGATCAATTATAAGGACCCAAAACAACAAATGCCAACAATGCAAAATGATTAATATTTTTGTATTTTCAATATAAAAGAATGAAAATGCAAGGACTGAACAACAACTTGATATAACTATTCTATTGTATGTAAACAAAGACAAACCAAGTAGGATATCAAGAAGCAAACACCCAGCCCAAGATGAAAGGACAATAAATGAAAATGATGATGAGAAAGGCATCGCCCGAAAATTCAACCAAAGAAAGGTTTCCTATCATTCTACATGCACTTATCAGTCATAATAGAGACCCAAGAAGACTCAGAAACCATCACAACTTATGCAATAAACATCAAAATCAACAACCAAACCAAAAAAGGATGATGTACATGATTGTTCAGGAGAAAACCGCGTATATATGCCTCTTGCAGAAGGAAAACACATGTATGTACACGACTGTCAGGTAAAAACCCGTGTATATGTGTTAAAACACTGCGAGGATAAGGACAAGGCTAAGAAACTCAAACTCAAAATGAATAGAGGCTGTCAAGAAATCAAACGACAATAAAATCAATATAAACAAGAGAAATCAAAGGATAAAAACACTCCAAACCCCGAAAAGAATATTCTTTCCCTAGTATGGTCGTCAATTCTGTTACAAGGAAAATATCTCTATGGCTAGGGGTAAACCACAACAAACATAAATGACTATAGAAATAAACTCTAATCTCAGGTATGATATATAAGCAAATATTCTAACAAGACAAGATCAAGAGCCTACCTCGTCCAGACGTTCGATGAAGTGCACCGTTGAGCACTTGACTCAAAGAAATACAGCTGCAACTTGTCCTCAACAAACAAGAAACACAATCATATGGTGATAATATATAAAGTTAGCACATTCAATAGCATAATCCATCAACATTCATAAAAAATATGCCCATGGAATAACAATTCAAATATTTGCAAGATATTATTTGGACGAGAAAAGAGTATTTCTATTAAAATGTAATCAATAGAAGTGAATGATTTTCAAACTTCCATGTCGACATGGTTCATGACGGAGAAACTAAGTCCCTTCCAGCTGGGCATCGACCACTTCAATCCTCCACCAAAGTAAATATCATATAAGAGAGACAATGAGGTTTTCAATCAAGTAGGGAAGAGCTTGGGGGATGAACAATGTGTTCAAACTTAAAAGGACAAAGGGATGCAGACTCAATATGAAGTGAATAATTTTGCCATAGTAATTTTTCTCTCAAAGTTGAATTCTTCTCCTCTTTTCCATAGCTCAGATATGACCCATTTATAGCCTTCAAATGGAACTAAAGGGTCGAGTCAGAACATTTCTAGTATATGGAAGGTCAAGGATCATGGATCTCGTGTCGTGACATGAAAAACCAACACTTTTTTTTTTAATTTTGGGCACAAAACCCGATGTACATGGAATGGAATGGTGCAACCTGCGTATACGCATGTTGTATAATATCTAGGGCATGTATATGTGGAATTTTTTTTTTTTTAGCTCTGGGATTTGCAAAAAGGGACTTCAAGTCTTCATAGGGAAATGGAAAAATGCCTTCTGAGGAACTTTGCATAGGGTGAGGCAAATATTTCTATAACACTAAGCTTTGTCCTGGTGTGCATTTATGGCATAACCTTTTCCATCCTTGACTAGCCTATATTGGATCACTCTCCTTCTAAGATGGCACCTTCACGTACAAATATGGACTTCCCAATATGACTCCACATATTTTGAGAGGAACCACATCTACAACTACTTCATCAACAAAGTTATGATTGATGGAAAACTTAAATTTGCACCGCTTTCTCACTTTCAATTCCGTATCTTTCCTTACCCATCCCAGGGGGTATGGATGCAGATGATCTTGAGTCTCCAACCCAAGCTTCTCAACCAATTGTGCAGAGATCAAGTTGGATTGTGAACCGATATAAAAAAAACAATCCACCTTGCTTTGCTTCATGCGGATTTTAATGCAGAAAAGTTCAGTCATCACCTTCTCCTCCTTGTGATTGCAACCAAATAGAGCCACTTATTTATGAATATTAGTTTAGTTAATATTCCCTTCTTGGTTTGATGTGCTATCCACATGTTCCTCAACATCCACTGATATTAATGATTTCTTCTTCTTTTTCTGAAAATATTTGGTGCACTTCTTAGGGTACACTTTCCAAAAATTCTCCTCAGTGTGTCCCTTTTTATCACATCCTTTACATTGTTGGGTGGAAGGTGTTTATTCTTGTGTTTCTGCCACAATCTTCTTTTTGTTCCACATCTTCTTGTTTTTCTTCTTTCTCTATTGCTCTTGTGGTTCTACTTGCTTGTGATGATTTGTTTGTTGCTTCCACTTGTCTCCCTCAAGGTATTATCATTGAATATTGAACTCATCAATTGTCCTCGGTTTAAATAACATTATTTCCCTGGGAATATGAGGCAACAATTCCCCCAAATACTTGACCAACATGTCTGGATTTTTGAGAGAGACTCCCATCTAAATTTCTCTCTTCCTAAACTCTGTCGTAAACTCCTGCACTGATTGTCCTTGTCTCTGCCTGAAGTAATGCCATACTATTTGTTGATGCTCCTCATATAATATTGGATATAATTGAGATTTTATCATGTTCTTGAACACTGCCCAATCCGTTACTGGTTTCTCATTTCCTTGTGCTCTGCTTATTGCATCACTCTACCACCATGCCAAAGCATGGCCTTCAAGCTTCAACCAAGAAAAATAAATTTTTTTTTTCCAGTTACTTCATGTATGTTGAAATACACTTCCATCTGTTGTAGCCATTGGTTCAACATGATAGCATATACTTCCCTAGAATAAGGGTTGATGTCCACCTTGGCCTCTACATGAAAAGGTACATGTGTTTTGTTGTCATTTCACTCTCTAGTTTCTAGTTTCTAGTTCAGTCTTATGCTCTGTCTTTGGCCTCTTTTCTTCCTTCTTGGGGCCTTCATGACAAGTCTTTGTTTCCTTTCTCTTTGCTGCCAACAACTTTGACATCATTGATGTCAATGTAACTAAACTCTACTTAAAACAATCCAATCTATCCCTGGGATCTTCTTCCTCTTCATAATGTTCCCCTAACATTATTGATGCTCTACTTTGCTCTATCCCTGGAAATAACTCTTTTCCAATTTTTTTGTAATCACTATGGGTAATTACCATACAAGTCTCACTGAATGCATTCAAACTTTTTCTCTAATACCATTTGATCCATAAACAGAAGGCTTATAGCCTTTTCGTCTCACCAATATGGAATTATTTGTTAAACAATTATAACTTTGGCTCTTTGAATGACTAAAAATCTCAGCCACTCAAGCCACAAGTCGAGTAAGGAAAGGAAATGGGCCAAGTCAAGTCAGAAAGGAAATGTGCCAAGTCGATTCGGGAAGACACGACAAGTTGGGAAGAGGTGGCAAGTCGGGAAGACGCGGAAAGTCGGGTTGAGGACAATGCAAGTCGACCAAGTTGAAATGACTCAAGTCGAATTTATCCAAGTTGAAATTTAGCCAAGTCAAAATTTATCCAATTCAAGTCGACTAAGGGATGTTTTTCGATCGAAAGGGGGAAGGAATTCGACCAAGAAAGGGTCTGGTCAAATATGGGTTGACTTGATGCTAAAAAGAATAATTAAAATGTGAATTTGGTGGCCAATCCTGAAGGGAAGAAAATCTAAGGTGAATTTAATCACTAGTGGAGTGCAAAAATGTTTGGGGACTATTATGAATAATCCGCGATGCAAAAAAATGCCCAGTGTGATTTTTGTAAACTCAAAGCAACAAAACAAATGTGCAGAATTTGTTTTGGTCCTTCGCTGACAAATAAAAATGTGTGGGAGTCAACTTGGGCATTCACATACAACGAAAAAAGTATTGAAGTTGGTTTGGCATTCGACGACGAAGGGAAAATGTTTTGGGGTAAATTTGATAGCCGATGAAGTGTCAAAATTGTGTATATGGTTCATGGGAAGTTAATGAACACCCAGACAACCCCTGACTTCGATTTCTAGTAAATCCATGATTTATGGATTATAGAAAACATCTCAACAAATCGAAAAATGTGCCCAACGACTCCAAAACGAAATTAGAAACCCCTGAATGATATCAACAACTATGAAAGGAGGGTTGTCAATTTCCAATCTCTGAATTCAATGCATGGTTATAGTTAAAGAGTTGTTAGCCTAGTTTATTGACCCATAAGATCCAAATTAATATAAAACAAGCTCAAACAATAACAATACAAATTTCTCGTCGCTACAATATACACATACGACCATTAAATTACAGAGCAAACATTAACCATTCATGAGAAAATATATACTACGACAATCATCAAACATGAACTCCAAATTTACCCTGGAAACTCAAACGGAAAAACCAACATTCTTTTGGCTTCAACCATACTCTTATTTATTCAGCAATGGGAAAGTTATAGGCTCTCTGGTACATATCTATGCTCCTAAGTAAGATTTGGGCATTCTCTCTACATCATTCACAACCAAAGAACCTCTTTTCCATAGTGGGGAAACATATTATAGTAGATTGCATCAACTGAGAGGTTAGCTGAAAGGTCAGGCGTCCCCAATGCTTCAACTTATCTCCAGTATATTATTCCTTTTGTTCTTTATTTGTTTTTCTTTCCTCCCACATGGAAATAGTCTCATGAAGTCTCATTGTTTCTTTACAATATGCTACCTGAATTTACATCTATTACATACAAATTGGAAATCATATGTGATGGCATGGGGCCCTTCACGCCTAGAAGTCGATCTCCTTTTTTATAAATGACCTTAAAATATGCATGTGTTGATCATCTTAGAGTCCTGTGCTGATAGGCAATTGTTCTTGTCGAATCCGTTTCGAATAAGAAATCCTGAAATCTACTTCCACCACCCCTTTCTTTGGTCTAGTACAAGGGTCTACAATGTCTACCCAACTAGGTACAACAATGCTATTGTACAACTTGAAAGAAATGTATGGTATGTCAGACGCGTAGTTCTCGACACTTTTGAGGAAACTAACCATTAAGTCCCCTAAAGTTTTAAGGAATCTTGTCACACAATGGAGGAAGAAAAGGGTTGATTTTATTCATGCTTAATGACAATGTAAATTTCTATTTCCCACTAATTGCGGGTTACTCAAAGATAAGGTACTTCTGAGTGATAATCTCTTGCCCTACAGTTACGCAGAGGTAAAACAAATGCAAAAAATGTTGGATGTTGATTACATATCATACTATACATGTTTGAATGATTGTATTCTATATAGAAACAAATATGTAGACAAAGAAATATTTCCAGAATGTGGGCATGATAGGTACCATAAATAAAAAAACAAGGGTAAGGCACATGGTCCTCCTCATAAGATATTGAGGCACATGCCTATAATTCCAAGGATTCAAAGGATCTTTCGTTGCAAACAATTATCTATCTTCCAGGGGTGGCATGCCTCACTTATAAGTGATCTAGGAGTTATGTGAATCCCAACAGATTCAATAGCCATGAAGCATATAGAGGATACATGACCCGATAAATTCAAGGATAAAGTATGGAGCCTTCGATTGAGCATAGCTATGTGATCCATGATATTTTCATCGTGAATTATAAAGAATTGTATTAAATGAGCATAAATTAAAGTGCACCATTAAAGAAGGGAAAAATAAAAAATGAAGAGGCATAAGCATTATATCTGTACACAAAAATTGATAACGGAGTTCGTCCCTGGTGGACTACGTCTCCTGGTCCTGTTCTCAAATGGGTAGGCTCTTTCATTAACTCAACAAAATAATTTGGAAAATACATAAATATACCTCATTCTGAAATCGAGCTATAGAAATAATGCTCAGATTAGAAAACATACAACACCACTGAATTCGTGGCATCATATTACCCAAAAATGATTGTCATGATGCTCTGATTCGACTCTGGCACTCCCATGCCCAAGAAGAATTTTGTCTCAGTTTCCATGCCCTCTGCAACCTGCAATGATGACTGTACTGCCTCAAAATTCTTGCCCACAAGTCATACATTCCATGCCTCTCCCATAGTTGGGCAGATTGCACCTTTTTAAATTTAATTGTGGGAATATGTACCAAGCGGTACTCGTGGCGTAGTGGTTGTGAGTATATTTGTTAAGGATTGGGCATCAACGAAGGTTCTGGGGTCGAATCTCTCATACTCCATTTTTGGTATGTTGGTTGTATATATATATTTGCAATATATTTGAACCCCGCTAACTTTAGAAGAGTCGCCATAATTCCTTCCAACTTGTTGCTAAAGTTGGCATGGTCCACCATATTTGGTAGACTCGCCAATTTTTTTATTTTTGAAATTCGTTCACGGGTTGTTATTGGGTGTTTCAGGGGTGCCACATGTCGCCTGTTGATTGGGCCATGTGGCACCCACTGATTAGTCCACATGTTCACTGATGTTAATCCCCATCTATCCGTACATGACACGTGGTGTCTCCTTGGGGTTCCACGTGGGTGCCATGTGTCATTTTCCTACTGGTCCACATGGACCCCTGAAAATCCCATTGGCGAGTGACACGTGGTAGCCTCTGGTGATGCCATGTGGCATGATTATTTTAGCAGCTGTCATGATGGCGTCACCCTGCCATGTCAGCTGCTGATGTATTGCTAATGTCAGTAGTATGAACGATGATGTGGCCCCTGTTGACTTGACATGTTTGACCACAACTTTGACCGTGAATATCTTCCAGATCATAACTCCGTTTGATGAGATGTTTGGGCCGTTATAAATATTGCAACTCGCTCTTCACGATCATGCCATTTTAACTGAGTTTTGGGGACTTTGAATTTTTTCCCTTTCTTTGTCTGCTGGAGCCATTCTGAGCATTCTGAGTTGCCTCTGTGAGTTATGAATTATTCTTAGACTTCTCTGGATCCTTTTTGGATCACGCCTCCCCACTGAGAGATTTTTGGACCACCAAAATATTTCATCAATCAACTGGTAAGTGAGGGAAGAGTCCCCTCACTTTGTCCTTCTCGATCTACTTTTCCTTTCTTGGATGTGTTCCTTTTAAGCCTACTCTAAGATAATCAACATCACCCTTACGTGAAGTCCTCGTTCTCTTATCCAGGATGATATTTTCCTGTAGCTCATCCGAGTACTCAGGTGCAAACTCATCAGCTGAAGGTATTGAAACTTCCTCATCTTGATCCATGATCATGGGAGGCTAAAAACGTTTCAAGTTCTCAACATTCACAATTGAGTAAATATGCATATAAGGTGGAAGATCCAGACGAAAATCATTGGTACCACTTTTCTCCAAGATAGTGAAGGCCCCATAAGGAATGGGATTGAGTTTCTTGCCTTCACCCTTCAATCTCTCCTTGCTGATGTGAATCCATACCCGGTTTCCAACCTGGAACTGATGATTAACACTGTGCTTTTCATGCCGAGATTTATATTGTACTTGAATTTTCTCCAACTGTTCCCTGACTGCTTGGTGTATCTGATGGATCCTCTTGATGAACTTGCAGGCTCTGTCCTCTGTTCATTCTTCAGTCACATCGACATCTCTCCCATACATTGAGTCCAAAGGAACCTTTGGTAGGTACCCAAAAAATGTCTCAAAAGGTGAACTCTGAGTGGATGAATGTAAATCTTGGTTGTATGCATGCTGTACATAGGGTATCTATTCATCCCATACCTTGGGATGCTTGCTGCAATAGCCTCGAAGCAAAAGTACCATTGCTCGGTTTACCACCTCTATCTATCAGTCGATATGTGGATGGAAATAAATGCTCCTCTTCAATTTGGTGTCCATCATTCTCCACAATCTAGTCTAGAAGTCCCTAAGGAATCAAGTATCTGTTGGGCCCCAACAACCCCCCGTATATTTTTACAAAATTTAAAGGGCCCCGTTAGAATCTTGATAATTATAATGAGCTACATAATCAATCTTTTCAAATAGTTCCATACCGTGTCTTGTTTTGAGACAAACTTAAGACATTCACTATAGTATGATATATTCATTACAAGAGTATATGTCAAAAGTTATAAACAAGCATAAAAATCTCAATTTAAACAAAAACATTAATTTTTATCAACTGTTTACTTTTGTTTAAATTATGATTATGTGTTCATTCTTTTGCTCCTTAGAAAGTTTGACTATTTTGAATAATCTGTTCAATACTTCATCAAATAATATATTGGTTGGTTTCTCATTTTCATGAAATCATTTGGTGATATTAATTAATTAAATTCTTTTTTCATTTTGCATCTCATTTCAAAATAATAATAATAAAATAATTATCTATCATTTGTAAAAAAATAAAAAATTAATATTTTTTTCTTCTCCATTAACTTGAAGCTTCTAGAATTTTAAGATCATATTTGAAAGCAAATTATAAACATTGTTTGTTTATAAGTTATAGTTAGTTTAAATTCATTTTGATTTTTCTAGATTTTGTTTTATTCACAATTTTTAGGTTATTAATTTAGGTTTCTTTTTGTTTCACATGTTTCTATTATCAAATATTTAATATGGATCTGATCATGGCTTGATTTTATTATCCAAATACGTTCAAGATGATTGATCCAAAAATAATTTTGGATTGCTACAAATAATTTTATGAGCGACAACAGATAAAATTTGGAAAGGCGTCAAGATCAGATAGGCGATTTTGTAGAACGGATTTCAGCCAAACCGTATGGAATTTGGAGAAACGGTTGAAAACCCATAACCAAAATGGACCCATTTACCTTACGCATAGAGATTTTCCCCAAAAAATGCACGATTTGAGAGATATTTGGGTCTCTTTTAGAGGCAAATTTCAGGTGGCGGAAATTAATAGCGACGCCCAGACTGTTCATTCATTTTATAAATATATGAGAAAGATGAGAGCCAAAAGGATCGAAGAATTGGAGATGAGGATTTTTATCCTTTCTCTTTTGTATATTATATCTTTTGTAAACTTTTTATTCTTTTCAAATGGAGTAATGGATGGCTTAAATCTTTGGGAGAATGGACGAGTATTTTCAAAGAAGAATATGGAATTTCAGGTTGCTTAATGGCTTTTGTCTTGTGAGTAAAATGGTTTTATTTTCATTATAATATATTCATATTCTTTGAATAATTGATTATG